>CP136063.1:289606217-289868848 GCA_032622095.1 Siphonodentalium dalli
ATATCCACTAATTTGCAGAAGATAAAATTTATAATTGAGGTGCCCAATGGGTGAACATCAATAACTTCAACTGGGGAACTTCAATCTGATCCTAGGTCTGCCAATATCAGTTGAGGGCCTAAGCAGAATGAGGTCCCCAGAGGGTGAATTTAGTGATGCTAGCCCGCTATGTGGGATAGCGTCACTAAATTCACCCTCTGTGGACCTCATTCTGCAAATGACAGACACACTATTTGCAGACTTGAAATCAGGTTCTGGATGAAAGTTATGATGGATGAGAGGTACGAGTTACACGGCAACACTTAGCATTAAATTTTTTCGTAGGGAATTGGTCAAATCAATACATCAGAGAGGCCCGTGACGAGACTTCATCAGATATACCGCAGCAAATATTTACCCTCGGCAAAATCACGTTATTACTTAGACGTTATTATTACACTCACTGGTCGTAACTTAGGAGTCGCGCAAATAAAATCAAATGTCTGTTTATATTGAAAACTTGGGTCTCCGATCAAGCCTACTCTGGTCTATATGAATAACAGATTGTGATTGTTAACTCACTGAAATTTGCCAAACTCTGGTATTAAAAGTACACTCCATGATTCTGAGATGAGGAAAATATTTCCTGTATCTGTCACAGTATATATCTCTTATTGATTTTTCTGGTTCATTTCCTTCGTTTTGATCAGTTGCACACGATCATTTCCTCGCCCAAATGGCTTGTTTATATCAAAGAATTATTGCTTTCAGGGGCACTAAAACTAACACACAATCTATAGCAATGTTTATTACATTTTATATTCAGCATTATTGATAAGCTTCTGATTTAGTCATCATTAAAATTACTATTTTATCTATTGGGCAAATATCCAGGACCTTTAATATCTTTGAACTTTTCTAACCAAAAGATAGGTGAGAGCAAAAATGGTGAGAATTAAAATCACTCATCATTGGAAAGCTTACTGGTGCACCATGTCATATTCCCCCTGGATATCTTGCACCCCCCCCCATGTCATCTTACCCCTGGATATCTCCCACCCTCATGTGTCATACTCCCCCTGGATATCTTCCACCCCCCCCCCATGTCATCTTACCCCTGGATATCTCCCACCCCCATGTGTCATATCCCCCCCTGGATATCTTCCACCCCCCCCATGTCATCTTACCCTGGGATATCTTCCACCCCCCCCCCCCATGTCATCTTACCCCTGGAAATCTTCCATCTACCCCCATGTCATCCATCTTACCCCTGAATATCTTCCACCCCCCTCCCATGTCATCTTACCCTGGATATCTTCCACCCCCCCCCCATGTCATCTTACCCCTGAATATCTTCCACCCCCCTCATGTCATCTTACCCTGGATATCTTCCACCCCCCCATGTCATCTTACCCCTGGATATCTTCCACCCCCCATGTCATCTTACCCCTGGATATCTTCCATCTACCCCCATGTCATCCATCTTACCCCTGGATATCTTCCACCCCCACATGTCATCTTACCCTGGATATCTTCCACCCCCCCCCCCCCCATGTCATCTTACCCCTGGATATCTCCCATCTACCTCCCCCATGTCATTTTACCCCTGGATATCTTCCATCCACCCCCTCCCATGTCATCACTCCTTGATTTATTACAACTCCCTCCCATGTATCTTCCACTTGGATATATTTCATTCACCCTGACCCACCCACCCCCCCCCCCCCCCCCCCCGACACACACCATGTTTGGACACTGGTGCTGAAATATCTCAAATATCTTCAGAGAATTAGGGTTTGATATTCTGAGAATCAATGGTTTATTAAATAAGATTTTGACCTGTTTTGTCCAACTGGCAAGTGAATCATTGATCAGTAGGTTTGTGTCCTGCTTACGAACTTAAGCTGCCAGTTTGAATTAGTCCACATATTAAAGGACCCTGCTTGTGTTACAAAAAATACACCCAAATCTAATTAAAATCCAATAATCTAGTAATGCCTTTCTGAACTCTTTAACCCTTTACCCAACAGAAGGGCCCTGTGCCAATGCATTCTCTTATATATGCGAGTCGACCATAGGTCGCCTCGCATATATAAGAGAATGCATTGGCTTAACACATTAAAAATTATAAAATTGTTAAAGAATGTAAGAAAAAATGTTAAAAAGTGTTAAAAAAGATTTTTTTTTAGGCCAATGCATTCTCTTATATATGCGAGGCGACCTATGGTCGACTCGCATATATAAGAGAATACATTGGCACAGGGCATAACTATAACCATCACAATGTGGTCAATGAGCCGGTTCCAATGATATCCATATGTGTATGAGACAGACCAAAGATATTTTAGGCTGTTGAAGCTTTATTTGGCCGGTTTTGGCCGGTTTGTTGGGTAAAGGGTTAAATCCATCTTTCTTCAGACACTGGTGCTAAAATGTCAGAATATTCTTCGGCAAATCAGTGGTTTGTTTAGGAGAATCAGGGTTTGTTCTTCGGAGAATCAGTTGTTTATTCGGAGATTCATATAAATGATTCTACAGTGTGTATCTTTCTATGAGGGAGATCTATTGTGCCAGCGACCTGTGTAGTGGAATATATAGATATTCAGCAGTAAAAGAAATTTTGTTCATGAGAATTTACTTTGATTGATCTTTCCAATTATGTATAATACAAATTCTACTAATTTTAGGCTTAAACGTTAGGCCAGGCCCTTAACCTATCCATGGCTGGAGCTTCTGTAATTTTTTAGAAAACCCTGTGCCAATGCATTCTCTTGACCATAGGGAGCCTCGCATATATAAGAGAATACATTGGCCTAAAATATTTACCTTGACCGTGTAAGCCAGTGCATTCTCTTATATATGTGAGGCCCCTATGGGAGACTCGCATATATAAGAGAATACATTGGCCTAAAATATTTACCTTGACCGTGTAAGCCAGTGCATTCTCTTATATATGTGAGGCCCCTATGGGAGACTCGCATATATAAGAGAATGCACTGCATGGCACATGATCTTTAATGCTGCACCAGTGCAGCTCCCCTTCATGAATGGGTTAAACTGAGGACTCGTACACTATAGAATATCATATCATAAGACCTACATGTATGTTATAAAATACATTACATTGGGAGTACAGTAATGCCCTAAATAATTGACCCCCGAGAGCTTTCCGATGAATGGCAACAAGCCATATTTCCGACTAAATCCTGAAAAGTTACCCATAATTCCGCTGTGGTTAAGGAGTTGATTAATTAGGGCATTACTTTACATACTCGTGTCATTTTATACTTGTGCTGTCCCTTTAACCCTTTACCCAACAGAACGGCCCTGTGCCAATGCATTCTCTTGTATATGCGAGTCGACCATAGGTCGCCTCGCATATATAAGAGAATGCATTGGCTTAACACATTAAAAATTATAAAATTGTTAAAGAATGCAAGAAAAAATGGTAAAAAGTGTTAAAAAAAAGAGTTTTTTAGGACAATGCATTCTCTTATATATGCGAGGCGACCTATGGTCGACTCGCATATATAAGAGAATGCATTGGCACAGGGCATAACTGTAACCATCACAATGTGGTCAATGAGCCGGTTCCAATGATATCCATATTTGTATGGTTTTATTGAGGACAGACCCAAGATAATTTAGGCTGTTGCAGCTTTATTTGGCCGTTTTTGACCGGTTTGTTGGGTAAAGGGTTAAACTAGACTCATACATTCTACAGTATAATTCTTATGGATCTTATGAAATATGTCATTTGATTATATATGGTGGTAGATTACATAACCCATTGCTTACTGTATGTCATTTAATACTATGATGAATATTAAAGTCTTTTAACTTATTGAAGAACCTGTGAATATTTAAGATTTTATCTTAATGAAATTTCCATGATCCAAAAGAGTTCTATTATCATAACACTGTGCCAATATGTAGATAAAGGTGATATATCAATGAAGATTTAATACTGTATTTCAGTACTGTATATTATATGATAAAGCTTATCTGAGAAATCTACATTGGCGAGATATCCTTGTGTCTGCATGCATGGGAATGCAGCTAAATATATTCTTAGATCTTTGCAGACTTCCACAGCCCCTCACCCAATACACATCCAGCCAACAGTCTAATGTACTATGCATCTGTCAACTGAGCCATCAAGGCTAATTCGGGCGGAATGATTGCCCATACAAATTGGGTTTTAGTTTCTTGCAGATTGAGCACTCTTATCCCTTTTATGAGTGCCACAGCTGTTTGTTGAACTTATTATCTGAACATTCCCTCGAAATGAATGAATGGGAATAATAATTCTGCGCTTGTGTTATTACAAACACCCCTCCAAATCAATAATAGACCATTCCAATTTCTACTTATATAACCACAGGTCCCCAGAACAAAAAAATTACCCCACCCCCCAATAATTATTAAGTGCCAGGTCAGATTTTTGTAACAATGCATTCTCTTATATATGCGAGTCGACCATAGGTTGCCTCGCATATATAAGAGAATGCATTGGCCTAACAATTTTTCATCATTTTTTACAATTTTTTACAATTTTAATAATTTTTTCTTATATTCTTTAACAGACTTATTTTGTAGGTTTAGTGCCAGGGAATCTTATGTTTTTCATGGGCATCAAAATTATTACTATGAATACTTGGTGATAGTTTTGAGTTATAACATGCCCCTAAGGTTTTATCCAGTTTGTTTTTAAATTCGCTATAGCATACTTAAGCATACCCAAAAAAAATTCAACCCCAAAAAAAAATCTAAAAATAATTTATTTTTTATTTTTTTTAGGGCCGATTTTACACACCGTAAATTATGGCCGATGAGATCGGCCCCTGGCACTCAAAGGGTTAAGTATGATTAGGGGTGGGGTAAATTTTTGTTCTGTGGTTATAACTAGGTGGGAGAATCAATTCAGTAAAGAAAGGGTAAAAGATAAAAAATTGAAGTGAGCAACATTAGAGTAATTGTGTATTGATTGCATTTGGCCTCAGCTGAGCCGATTGACCCACGATCTTTTGATGATCGTATGAATAGTGACAGCTTCGTAAGTTCCTACAGAGGAAGATAAGGGCTCTTGAATGGAATACACATTGTATCGTGATGCTTTTGATACTGACTGATTTTGGTTCAAACTTATCTCCTGGATTCATTCATTAAGAAATTGATTTTGCACTGACTTTTATGCTGAGTATGGAGATAGAAGGATGTTTCTACAGAGAATTAGGCGAGTGACATGAGCACCTAAATCTATTAGGCTGATCACAACAGGGAATTGTTGGTCAAATTGACTTGAACTTCAGTCTCTGACCTATAAAATTTTAAATGGACATATATTGCTTGTGTGATTTCCTAAATTATGGATACAAGATATGGGGTGAGACACATCAAAAACATACAGTAATACTCTAATTAATCGACTGCTTAACCACAGCAGAATTATGGGTAACTTTTCAGGATTTAGTCGGAAATATGGCTTGTTGCCATTCATCAGAAAGCTCTCGGGGAGAGCTTTCCGATGAATGCCAACAAGCCATATTTCCCGGGAGAGCTTTCCGATGAATGGCAAAAAGCCATATTTCCGACTAAATCCTGAAAAGTTACCCATAATTCTGCTGTGGTTAAGCAGTCGATTAATTAGAGCATTACTGTACCTATGCGAAATATATCAAACGGAACTCACCGATATATAGCACTCAAAATTGCGATCTTTATGCAAAAATGGCTAGAGGAATTTCAGGACCCCTTTTGTGTCTTTTGCGATTTCAATAAATCTTTCCAAGGCACATGAAGTTCATATGAAAGTACAATCCTTTAAATAGTGTTTCTGTTATTTGCAAGATCAGGTCCCCAGAGGGTGAATTTAGTGATGCTCTCCGGCATGGCAGGCTAGCATCACCAAATTCACCCTCTGGGGACCTCATTCTGCTGAGGCCTCAACTGCTATGGGAGACCTAGGATCAGATTGGAGTTACCAGTTGAAGTTGGTGATGTTCACCCATTAGTCATCTCGATTATGTATTTTATCTCTTGCAAATTAGGCAATATAGAAACTGAACAGAAGGGAAAAAGTAACTAGAAACAATGTTAATTTGAGAGTTTAGACACTTCCCAGAAGATGAGGCCTAAGCAGAATGAGGTCCAAAGAGTATGAATTTAGTGACAGTGGTCTAGCATCGCTAAACTCACCCTCTAGGGACCTCCTTATGCTTCTGACAGACACTATTTCAAGGCTTGTAAAAGTAATTCCCATTTCCACCTAGTTTTATCCACAGAGCAGGGCTAAAGCAAGCATTGCTATAAAGTATACTAGTACTTCTGCAGTAATGCCCAACTAAATAATCAACTCCTTAACCACAGCAAAATTATGGGTAATTTTTCAGGATTTAGTCAGAAATATGGCTTGTTGCCATTCATCGGAAAGCTCTCTCCCATAATTCTGCTGTGGTTAAGGAGTTGATTATTTAGGGCATTACTGTGGGTCATTGTAACATGTCAACCTATTAAAGTGCTCACTGAGGAAGACTTTTTAAGTCGAAGGCTTGTCAAAGAAAACAGATAATAGATCTATAAGGTATAAATGAATAATTTGTATTTAGTCGGAGTGGCATCTAACTAAACGTGATAATAACTCAATAACTCTATAATTCAAATAAAGCTATATCGCAGACAACTCCGTCTTTCTCCATCAGACAGATACTCGTTTAATTATCCAGTTGAAGTGTTCCGCGAAATCATAAATACACGAGGCCAACAGTTGCAATGCACATATCTCATTGAATTTGCATTGCGCATATTTTGTGTATAAAACCATGTGATATATTGATGTTTATTTTTGTCACCAATATGTTGAAACTCTAAACTTGTGTATGATGTATAATGTTAAACTCTCCGTTGCGGAGGAAATAAAGGTATATATATATATATATATATATATATATATATATATATATATATTACCATAAGATACTCCTACATAAAAGTATAGAGATACTGGTATAAATTTGAGACTCCAAATTGACATGAGTCTTTTACTTAAACCTTCCATGACTGGAGCTTCCTGAATTTTTTAGGAAATCTTGTGCCAATGCATTCTCTTATTTATGTCTCCCATAGGGAGCCTCACATATATAAGAGAAACACTGGCCTAACAATGATTACCTTGACCTTGTAGGCCAGTGCAGTCTCATATATATATATATATATGCGAAGCTCACTGTGTGGAAACTTGCATATATGAGTGAATGCACTGGCATAGGCTCTTTAATGCTGCACCAGCACAGCTCCCGTCATGAAAAGGTTAATAAGGAATAACCAGATTTTACTTTTTTTTATATTGACCTAACGCTAGAGAAACCAGAGTGGCGCCCACCATCTGAGTCGCATTGCAGCGCCGACAGCGATTATACAGTAAAACCGCAAGCTCTAACCGCTAGACCACTGAGCTTGGTTCCCCACAACAGTGAGCGTTGTTTGAACACAAATCCCGCCGGAAAATAGACTCATCCTCACAATGATGCTAAATTAATCCTCAAGAGGACTAAATTTCCATCCCATCATATTTTGCACGCATCAACACGAAAACGAATACTAACTAATATTTATCTGATCCATATTGGGGTTTTGTTACCAATCCCAAGACTAAACCACATGAATGGGAGCATGAACCCTTTTTGCATAAATATATTTCCCATTGGTGGCGAATTTCATCGATTCGGCGCAATTTGGTTATTATACTAGTTATTTCAAACAATTGTTTTTCCTTCCTTTCAGAAATAATTGAGTTGTGGTCACGCTAACTTACACTAAATAGTGCAACTGAACAAAAGATACATGGAAGTAATGGCGACGCCCAAATTGATTCTATGCCATAGAAATGATTCGCTAACCACATGTTTGGGTTTGGGGTACCTTAGGTTAGTGTATAATTATCTCCGCCCCTCCCCTATTGATTGTTGTAGAGACCGACAGGGAATGTTGCTTGTATTGATGTCGGCATTCTTTTACTTAGAATATAAATCGGTAGGGAGCATGTATGTTCGATATTGATCTTCGGTAGGTTGTGTGATGCCTGATCGCAACACCCCAGGGGGGCCCAGCCCATCACCCGCTTACAAGCTGTGCCAGCGATTTACATCTCTTTGGTTGAACCATGCATACCCAGGATAAGTACTCTTGAGAAGATTTGCAAAGCTTGCTGTTTTTGAGCTTGTCTGTTAACCCTTTACCCAACAAACCGGCCAAAAACGCCCAGATAAAGCTTCAACAGCCTAAAATATCTTCGGACTGTCTCAATAGAACCATACAAATATGGATATCATTGGAACCGGCTCCTTGACCACATTGTGATAGTTACAGTTATACCCTGTGCCAATGCATTCTCTTATATATGCGAGAATGCATTGGCCTAAAAAAATTGTTAAAGAATGTAAGAAAAAATGGTAAAAAGTGTTAAAAAAAGATTTTTTTTAGGCCAATGCATTCTCTTATATATGCGAGGCGACCTATGGTCGACTCGCATATATAAGAGAATGCATTGGCACAGGGCCGTTCTGTTGGGTAAAGGGTTAGTGTGTTCTATCAGCAGGAGGTATTAGGGATGTGACTCAACTCCCAGATTGAGTAATGACTACATTTACCTATTCGTCAAGCCTGAATTTAGTGTGTCTGACATTTTCAGAATGAGCTAGGTCCCCAAAGGATGCATTTAGTGACACTATCACACACAGTGGTCCAGTATCACCCAATTCACTCTCTGGGGACCCCATTCTGCTTAGGCCTCAACTGTTAACACATAGCACAGTGGAGCTAACATCACCAAAATCACCCTCTGGGGACCTCATTCTTCTTAGGCCTCAATGCTATGGAAGACATAGGATGCAGAATGAGGTTTCCAGAAGGTGAATTTAGTGACTTTAGGGACTTCATTCTGCTTAGGCCTCATCTTCTAGGAAGTATCTATAGTCTCAAATAAATATTGTTTTTAATTACTTTTTCCTTTCAGGGAAGTTTCTATATCCCCTAATTTGCAGAAGATAATATTCATAATCGAGGTGAACATCACCAAAATTAACTGGGGAACATCAGTCTTATCCTTGGTCTCCCATAGCAGTCGAAGCCTAAGCAGAATGATGCTCCCAGGGGGTAAATTTGGTGATGCTAGCCCACTGTGCAGTATACCATCACTAAATTCACCCTCTGGGGGACCTCATTCTGTGAATTACAGGCACCATATACTCAGACTGCAGAAAACCCATCACCGATTCATGATCGAGGAATTCTCGACATCAGTTCATAATATATAAGAAGGATACATTGAAAAAATAATTAGAAACACCTATGAAACCTACCTTTATTAGAAACAGGTATGAAACCTTCCTTTCATGAGAATATAGGGTATGGTGCCACATTCAATTTCATTCTCAGAAATTGAGTTGGCAAATATGCATAACTGTTGAAAGCATTTCACACAAACTGCGCCATATTATCCACATCATTCACAGATCTTCATCTTCGAGAGACCTCCCAAATACAAACCTAACTGGGGCACATTCACGGCACATAGGTGGTGTAGTGCATGTACAGTAATGCTCTAAATAATTGACCCCTTAACCACAGCAGAATTATGGGTAATTTTTCAGGATTTAGTTGGAAATATGGCTTGTTCCCATTCATCGGAAAGCTCTCGGGGGGAGAGCTTTCCGATGAATGGCAACAAGCCATATTTCCGACTAAATCCTGAAAAATTACCCATAATTCTGCTGTGGTTAAGGGATCGATTATTTAGAGCATTACTGTAGTTTAGGTAAATTTTAGTATTTGTAGTGTACAGGTTTCTTGAAATATTTTACATAGTTTCCGTGTATTAACCCTTTCAGTGCCAAGTCCGATTTTTGTATCAGCCCATATTTCCTTGATCATTTTTCAAATTTATTGGTTACCGGTATAATAATGTGATACATTGATGGAAAGAGCTCTAAGAGCTGAAAGGGTTAAAATAATAAATATGAATCGAGGAACCTTGTGTTTGACAGCAGAAATATTGTCTTTTGGAAGATTCTCTCTAGTGATATCAGAAGATTTATAAAAGCATTACGAACTATCTGTCAGATAAAGGCAACCTCTTCAAATCTTGAAATAGTGTGTCTGTCATTTGCAGATTGAGGTCCCCAGAGAGTGAATTTAGTTATGCTAGCACACACAGCATGCTAGCATCACTAAATTCACCCTCTGCTGACTATAGGTCTTTGGGCCTGCGAAGCTTCGAGTATTCAATTTGATTCAAATTGTCGCGAAGCTTCGATTCCATTCAATATCATATCAAAATTTTGAATACTGGCGTTTGGTTTTCAATCAAAATATGTGCGACAGAATGTTTCGTGCTAACCAACACAGATGGCTTCAAATCATGGCACGTATATAGTGAATGTCGTACCACATCAGAGGCACCTCTCGTCCTTAACTTAATACCACCGTAAACAGAAATAATATTAAAATGTATACACATTTTGTTTTTACAGTGACTTACCAATCATAAACATCGTGTAGATAGCATGCTATCGTCCAGAGCTGCACAATGTTATGTAAACAAAAGCCAATGTATTTTAAATAAGTCGGTGTTTTGCTATTTTGCGATATTTATGATTGGTATAGGGCACTATAGGCATAACATCTTTCAATATTTTAACATTCTTTCTGCTTACCAGACAATATTGTCACAGTTTCAATTAATGTGCATATTTTTACAGCATTACCCACCGTGAACGCTATACCCATTCTTTTAAAATAAAAACGTTTATTTTATTTTCATTTATGGACCAGCGAGGCAGAGAACCTAGCTATTTGTCGGTTAGTGATCGATGAAAATTTTGAATGTTCATTTGTATTTTATCACATAATTTGGCCATAAAAGCAGTTTCATAATTATCGGTAATAGACACGTTTAATATCAGCGCGTGCGATGACGTCACGGCGTTCTTCAAATAACTTGCGATCGCTGTAGTTTATGATTGTTGTTTTCGATGAATATTTCGCGTTGCTTCGGGTTTATTTGATCATGTGATAAAAGGTATCTCACACTCGTCCTATTTTATACGTAATTTATCAACCTCGTCCTCTAAATTCTATTTGAGCCTCGGTAAACCTTGGCTCAAATCGAATTTAGTGAACTCGGTTGATAAATTCCGCATAAAATAGAAACTCATGTGAGATCCTCTATATCTATTATATTTGAAGAGTTAGCGGAGACATATATATTAAATATGACTGAAATGCCCTCCTACGAGTTTAAATTCCATGTTATCCATGATATACAAAACTCTCATAGAAACTCATACAAAACTCTCATAGAAACACATGCGGCAACTATACTCCAGTATTGAATAACTAATCGCGTACAACTAGAACTTAAGTGTTTGGATTGCAAGTCTATATGGTACGTATTTGCCTCAAATCTTGTAAAATCATGTGTCTTCACGTCTTGCTGGTGACAAACTCCACTGGTGATTGTCATTATTGATTGATTATATATATCTTTATTTCCTCCATCTAGGAGAGTATGTTTTACACAAAAAAAAACTATAACAATAATACAGAGAAGACAATAGATAATAATTCCCGCCACCATGAAGCACAAGCACTCATCGAAACAAACTCGCATAAGCACACAATCTCATCAGCTTGCATCCGAATCCATGTTTACACATATACATAAAAAATGATATACATACATGCACACACACCCTCGCCCATAAACACCCCTACATACACACACGTATACAGTAGGCCGTACAACACAAATATAAACTATATTTACGCGGGTGCACAATCATACTTATATATACATGTGTGTACATACATACATATGCGTACACATACCTACACATAGATCAGGGCGGCCACGCATACCGGTCGGTTATAAGGCAATCCTTAATACCGTGATATGCGTTGCCGCGCCAAGCCGCTAATTCGGGAATCAAATCAGTTAGACCAATGTCAAGTTACTCAGAATTGAGCTTTATACACGAACAATAATGACACAAGTAAATACGGTTTTGTATTTATAAGTTCCTCGTTTCTTTTGCGGGAAATTTTGATGTAAATATTGATGATTTCAACATTAGGATTTCGGGGATTCGAGAATCGATTTGTTTCAAACATTTTTGAATATTCGATTCGAGATTCGATTCAAACCAAAATCTAAGATTCGCAAACCCCTACTGGGGACCTCATTCTGCTTAGGCCTCATCTTCTGTGAAGTATCTATAGTCTCAAATTAACATCGTTTTTAGTTACTTTTCCCTTCTGTTCACTTTCTATGTCCCCTAAGAATATAAAATTCATTAATATCTACTTCAAAAAGATATGGATAATTCGCCAAGTCTGTTTAACCCGATCTATACTAATGCATCATTGACGAGTACAGTAATGCCCTAAATAATCGACTCCTTAACCACAGCAGAATTATGGGTAACTAATTTTCAGGATTTAGTCAGAAATATGGCTTGTTGCCATTCATCGGAAAGCTCTCAGTGGCAACAAGCCATATTTTCGATTAAATCATGAAAAGTTGCCCATAATTCTACTGTGGTTAAGTAGTCGATTATTTAGGGCATTACTTTAGTTATCCCATGGGAAATAGTCAGATAATAAACATTTCCCTCAATAAATAGGGCTACATCTGCACGATTTGTCTGTCGTCTGCTTTTATCACCTTAACGTCCCTCCAAATCAATAATAAACCATTCTGATGTACACTTTTTAAATGACTGGGAGAATCTATTTAGTATAGAAAGGGTTTGATTTAAATCAGTCAAGGGAATGAGAAATGACATGGTTGCCCTATTTTGACCCAAATGTGCTGCCTCCATTTTGATCCCCATTTAAACTGAAAAATTTGGCTACCATGTAAATCCAGGCTCTAGTGCATAAAAAATAGTTATAAAGCATGGAGTGTAATCCCTGAGGAAAGCCCTCCCATAAAGAATTAGATTACCTCTAACAGGGTTATAGCATGGGACACCAATACCAATAGAATTCCTATCCCTGACAGAAGTGAGTTTTATAAGAATTCCTATCCCTGACAGAAGTGAGTTTTATAAGAATTCCTATCCCTGACAGAAGTGAGTTTTATAGAATTCCTATCCCTGACAGAAGTGAGTTTTATAGAATTCCTATCCCTGACAGAAGTGAGTTTTATAGAATTCCTATCCCTGACAGAAGTGAGTTTTATAGAATTTCGATCCCTGACAGAAGTGAGTTTTATAGAATTCCTATCCCTGACAGAAGTGAGTTTTATAGAATTCCGATCCCTGACAGAAGTGAGTTTTATAGAATTCCTATCCCTGACAGAAGTGAGTTTTATAGAATTCCTATCCCTGACAGAAGTGAGTTTTATAGAATTCCTATCCCTGACAGAAGTGAGTTTTATAGAATTCCTATCCCTGACAGAAGTGAGTTTTATAGAATTTCGATCCCTGACAGAAGTGAGTTTTATAGAATTCCTATCCCTGACAGAAGTGAGTTTTATAGAATTCCTATCCCTGACAGAAGTGAGTTTTATAGAATTCCTATCCCTGACAGAAGTGAGTTTTATAGAATTCCTATCCCTGACAGAAGTGAGTTTTATAGAATTCCTATCCCTGACAGAAGTGAGTTTTATAGAATTCCTATCCCTGACTTTATAGAATTCCGATCCCTGACAGAAGTGAGTTTTATAGAATTCCTATCCCTGACAGAAGTGAGTTTTATAGAATTCCTATCCCTGACAGAAGTGAGTTTTATAGAATTCCTATCCCTGACAGAAGTGAGTTTTATAGAATTCCGATCCCTGACAGAAGTGAGTTTTATAGAATTCCGATCCCTGACGGAATAGAGTTTTATAGAATTCCGATCCCTGACAGAAGTGAGTTTTATAGAATTCCTATCCCTGACAGAAGTGAGTTTTATAGAATTCCTATCCCTGACAGAAGTGAGTTTTAAGAGCTTGATGGGATGTTAGTGAGATAACACCCTGAGATAACACCCTGAGATAACACCCTGAGATAACACCCTGAGATAACACCCTGAGTTTTATGAAATGTCTGTCAGGGATTAGACTTAGCTATTAGCATTCTAAATGTACTTTGCATTTATAGTATTAGAGCTAAAATTTATTTCCGAATTATGCTTCTTGTAGTCGCCAGTATGTTTTCATATCCTTTGGATCCATCCAAGCCTTCACATAATGTGTCTGTGTCTGTCATTTGCAGAATGAGGTCCCCAGAGTGTGAAGTTAGTGACCATACCCCACACAGCAGGCTAGCATCACTAAATTCACCCTCTGGAGACCTCATTCTGCTTTTGGCCTCATCTTCTGGGAGAATAGGTCTCAAATTAACATTGTTTTCGTTACTTTTTCCCTTCTGTTCAGTTTCTATATCCCCTAATTTGCAGAAGATAAAATGCATAATCGAGGAGACTGTAATTGGGTGAACATCGATCACCAACCAACTTGGGAAGTTCAATCTGAACTTAGGTCTTCCATAACAGTTGAGGCCTCAGCAGAATGAGGCTCCCAGATGGTGAATTTGGTGATGCTTGCCCACTGTACATTGGCAAGCCTTAAAATAATTTGTATTTTACTATCTGACATTTTTTCAGGCACCAAACAGACATGGTCTGACATTTCGAAATGAGGCCTGACATGTCTTTTTTATCACCCATAATAAAACCAATTTAAACTAATAATGATGTATTATCCCCCAATTATGTTCCTCTTCTCAATTTTCACTTTTTTTAATGCAAATCTGCCCCACCTCAACAACATCAAACATACTTGCCGATTTCAATTCTAAGGTTATAGAATTCTTCAATTGCTCTGATCCCAGTGGTGTTACTAGTACCGTGTAAGGGTAGGCCTATCATTGTGATCTGTATTTAATATGACTATGGAACGCAGGACAGCAGTATGTTATAATTCAACTGGGAGGAAAAACTTGTTCCATAAATTATTCAATCCAATTTCATTTAACAGCATGCTCTATAAATTTTTGCAAAATATCACATTACCAGTGATATTTTCATAAAAATACATCAATTTCTCAACCTGACATTATGTCAGACAGTTTCAAAGCAGAGCCTGACAACCTATAAAAATTTGAATTTGGTGTCTGACAAATGTCCGTGTCAGACCACTTATTTTAAGCCTTGTACATTGGCCAAACAATATTTACTTTGATCTTGATTCTCTTATAGATGCAATGCTCCCTATGGGAGACTCACATATATAAAAGAATTGCACTGGGACAGAATATATAATGCTACACCAGCTCAGCTCCCGTCATGAAAGGGTTAATAATTGTTGCAAGTTTGTAGCGCATTTAAGGCGCACATATTATGAATTTTTCTATTTTTTCGCAGTCGAAAAATATAACGAAAATGTTGTTAAAATTGTATAACTGACTGCAGTTGGTGGATATACTCACAAACTCCCCTAAAATACACATGCAACTGTCTTAAAAAATCATAATATATCTATCTTCCCAAGAAAATCAATAATTGAGTGTTTGAAAAGAATATTGACTGAATGTGATTGAAACTAAGTAGGTCTGTACTCAGCTATATGCTCCCCCCCCCGCTCAGTAGGTCTGTACTCAGCTATATGCTCCCCCCCCCCCCCCCGCTCAGTAGGTCTGTACTCAGCTATATGCTTTCCCCCCCCCCGCTCAGTGCTAAGTAGGTCTGTACTCAGCTATATGCTCCCCCCCCCCCCCTCAGTGCTAAGTAGGTCTGTACTCAGCTATATGCTTCCCCCCCCCACTCAGTGCTAAGTAGGTCTGTACTCAGCTATATGCTTCCCCCCCCCCCCCCCCCCCCCCCCCCGCTCAGTGTAGGTCTGTACTCAGCTATATGCTTTTTTTCGCTCTCAGTGCAGAGATATAGCACACAAAGTCCTATTATCTCGTACTCAGTTCTGATATTTATCAGCTAAGTGGTCAATTTCATACAAGCCTTGAAATAGTGTGTCTGTCATTTGCAGAATGAGGTCCCCCAGAGGGCGAATTTAGTGATGCTACCCCGCATAGCGGGCTAGCATCACCAAATTCACCCTCTGGGAACCTCATTCTGCTGAGGTGTAAGCAGAATGAGGTCCCCAGAGGGTGAATTTGGTGATGCTGCCCTGCATATCGGGCTAGCAGTACCAAATTCACCCTCTGGAGACCTCATTCTGCAAATGACAGGCACACTATTTCAAGGCTTAATTTCATATTAAGTTGCAGTACGTAATCCAGAACACTAATCATATCAGAGATGAATAGAAACTTATTAATCTCAAGAAAACTTTACACGGAGAAAACCTTCCGATGCAGTTCACGTCAGTTCACGTCAGTGTAATCCCCGTTCTTTGTTAAACTTCGTTATCTTTCCTTGTTGATGATGCTATATTAGAGTCCTGTATTACGGCTAAATGTTTTGCCTTAATTAGTCCCTACTTGGTGCATAATCCCAAATCTCCAACTGATTTCAAGTTTGAATGTACCAATGATTTGTGACCCGCCATATCAAATCCAGTCGTAAGTCGGGATTTTTTTTTACCCTGTGCCAATGCATTCTCTTATATATGCGAGTCGACCATAGGTCACCTCGCATATATAAGAGAATGCATTGGCCTAACAATTTTTTATTCTTTTTTTTAAATAAATGTTTCTGACAATTTTTAGGACATAAAATAAAAAACATCCATTACCCTGCAGGGAGCCCCACTCATATATAGAAGCATATAGAAGAGTGTTGTCTGCTCATGTTTGTCTGGGGCTCTGTATGGGTGAAATTATAAAATTGTTAAAGAATACAAGAACAAATTATTAAAATTGTAAAAAATTGTTAGGCCAATGCATTCTCTTATATATGCGAGGCGACCTATGGTCGACTCGCATATATAAGAGAATGCATTGGCACAGGGTAAAAAATCCCGACTTACGACTGGATTTGATATGGCGGGTCACAGTTATACATTTACTACACAAATTTGGTAGAGCACAAAATTGTCATCTTCATTTCAAATAGTTTTCGTAACTGATGATGGAATGCTTTAAGTATAAATGTGTTCTTATTGATGCTTTACACTTCTCATCCCAATTATATTTAAATTGGGCAGGATGCTGAAATTTTATTTGTTTAATTTATTCTTGGAAAATGAAGCAGTAACCAAAAATAAATAAATGTGGTCTTGAGGCGATGAAATTCTTTTATTTTTATTGTTTTATTAAGATTTTTGTTTCTTTTCCTTTTTTTTAGTTTAGTTTCTCTGTAACCCAAAATTGGCAGATGACACAATGCATAATCGAGGTGCCCAATGGGTGAACATCACCATCTTAACCATCTGGGAACATAAATCTGAGTCTATAGGTTTCCCATAACAGATGAGGCCTTGCAGAATGAGGTCCCCAGAGGATGAATTTAATTTCAACTCCTGGGGACCTCATTCTGCAAATGTTAGGCACCATATTTTGAGGTCTAAACCTTATCAAGCCTAGAAATAGTGTACGGTCTGTCATTTGCAGAATAAGGTCCCCAGGGGGTGAATTTAATGATGCTATCCTGCGCGGTGGGCTAGCATACCAAATTCACCCTCTGAGAACCTCATTCTGCTGAAGCTTAATCAGAATGAGGTCCCCATAGGGTGAATTTAGTGATGCTAGCCCACTGTGTGGGGTAGCATCACTAAATTCACCCTCTGGGGACCTCATTATACCAATGACAGACACATCATTTCAAGGGTTTAACCTTGTTCTAGCTATTTGAGCCCCACTGGCTGTAATATTATTAAGATGAATTGCCCAATGGAAAGCTAATCTTTCAACTGTTAACTACCAATCTTCCCAATTACAGTACACCGGAAAAATTTGTCATTGCACTATCTGTTTTTCGTTCAATATCTTCCTCTCTCTCAGACATTTTCGGCAGACAAAAGCAGACGCCAGTACATAAGAATTATAGGGTAGGCACATGATGTAAGATATATCCGCACCATTATGTTATCCCCATCTTTCATACATCACATTCACTTGGGCAGCTCATTGTTCTTCTTCCTGACAGCTCTGTATCTTTGGGGACCAGCAAAACAGGATTGTGTAGCAGAACGTAAATGATGGCTAATTTCAGGCTAATTTCGGAGTGTGGCGTCATCAATTCTATTGAGACAAAGGCAATGAGCAATGAGTGTGTTATAAAGTTAACCATAGCCGCCACCAATTCTTTTGAGACTGGACACGTCTGCAGCAGAAGAAAAATAACATGTCTATTTCATGAAATGTAGCAGATCTATTGCCTGAGGCATTCCTTTGTTGTTAATGATCTTCACAGAATTAGAAACAGTATACAGTATGCAGAGAATCTGATGAAATTGTTAGGTAATAGTCTTTGACAACACTGACTTATCTACGCCAGGCCCTTGTCATAATTAGTTACTATGATCTACAGCCAAAGGGGGGCGCTTTCTATATCTTCACCAATTACCAATTCCCCATTGAAGAAAACCCACAGACAATAGTGAAAATTAAGTTGTTCATCCCATTAATCGAGAAGGTCATTCTGAATGAACAGTTTAGGTAAGCCGATCTATATAATATTTTACACTTCAAAAACTTCTGTTGAGATTTATAATGGGGAATAATGGGGAAAGGACACCCACACACTATGGGTTTCCTACATTAGTTCTTACCAGAGTTATGTGAATTTTCCATCTGTGCCAACATTTCACCTTTTAACCGTTTCATGACTGGAGCTGCGCTGGTGCAGCATTGGAGATCCTGTTCCAGTGCATCCTCTTATTTATGCGAGTCTCCCATTGGGAGCCAGGGTCGCCGGAAGCATCCAAGGGCAGGGGGGGCAGAGCCTACAAAAAGCACACTTTTCCGCAAAAAAGGGCATTTTCTCCGCAAACTCAGGAAAATAACAATAAATTCATTGTGGCAAAAATCCCTATTTTAATGGTATTTGTCAGTTTTTATGGCCGTTTTGTGATAAAATTGACAAAAAATTAATATTCCTTGTGAAATTGGTGGTATTTGGACCAAAAAAGTCACATTTTGCTATAAAAACACGAGATTAAACACACAAAAAGCATTTTCTGTCTCCAGAAAAAGGGCAAGTCCTGCCCCCGCCCACCCCCCCTTGGTCAAGGGCAGGGGGGTCAGCTGCCCCCTCTGCCCCCCCTCTTCTGGCGCCCCTGTTGGGAGCCTTGCATATATAAGAGAATTCACTGGTCAAGTAAATTTTGTTAGCCAATGTATTCTCTTATATATGCAAGGCTCCCTATGGGAGACTTGGCATATATAAGAGAATGCATTGGCACAGGGTTTTCACAAACTTTCAGGAAGTTCGAGTCATGTAAGGGTTAACTGGGGCGCTAATTTTCGGGATTTCGATCATTGTCCTTTGGTATGGTAATGGTCATGTAAGGGTTAACTGGGGTGCTAATTTTCGGGAGTTCGATCATTGTCCTTTGGTATGGTAATAGGCTCCATGGTAGTCCAAGTTTCCTTCGACGTAAACCATCTAGTGAAATTGGTAGAGATAATACTGGTTTACATCGATATATTGCTTTACTCTTCTGTAGTGGACTTTACGCCCAGATCCAGCGATTTTTCATAAATTTTAATTGACTTTATCATACAAATAAATACAAAATGCTATATTTAGCAGAAAGAGTGATCGTATGGTCATAATGATATATTATAATCTAACTGTTGTGTTGAATTGTGCACATAATATCCAGTAATGAAACAGCTATGTTTTATTTCGGAACAAAGTCCATGCAACATTTCACTATTCAACTTAACCCTTTACCCAACAGAAGGGCCCTGTGCCAATGCATTCTCTTATATATGCGAGTCGACCATAGGTCGCCTCGCATATATAAGAGAATGCATTGGCTTAACACATTAAAAATTATAAAATTGTTAAAGAATGTAAGAAAAAATGGTAAAAAGTGTTAAAAAAAGATTTTTTTTAGGCCAATGCATTCTCTTATATATGCGAGGCGACCTATGGTCGACTCGCATATATAAGAGAATGCATTGGCACAGGGCTAACTGTAACTATCACAATGTGGTCAAGGAGCCGGTTCCAATGATATCCATATTTTTATGGTTCTATTGAGACAGACCGAAGATATTTTAGGCTGTTGAAGCTTTATTTGGCCGTTTTTGGCCGCCTTGTTGGGTAAGGGGTTAAAACTGTATCTAGGTCTCCTATAGCAGAGGAGGCCATGTAGAATTAGGTCCGCAGAGGATGAATTTGTTGATACTAGCCTGCTGTGTGGGATAGCATCACTAAATTCACCCTATGGGGACCTCATTCGGCAAATGTCCGGCACTATATTTTTAGGCCTGTTGTCCATTCCATGAATCATGATACAGTAATGTCTTTAATAATCGACCCCCAAACCACAGCTGAATTATGGGAAATGTTCAGGATTTAGTCGGAAATATGGCTTGCTGCCATTCATCGGAAAGCTCTTGGTGAGAGAGGATTTAGTCGGAATATAGTGAGAGCTTTCCGATGAATGACAACAAGCCATAATTCCGACTAAATCCTGAAAAATTTCCCATAATTCTGATGTGGTTAAAGTGTCAAATACTTTGGGCATTACTGTAGCTATCCCATACAAAGGGACGATGTAAATGACATTGCAGTGTCTTCTTCATCCTTGAAAGGAAATCAGTTAATTCCGAGAATATTGCCTGTTCCACAATCTCGATCCCCGCACTAGAACGTGGCTTATTTCATTCCATTTCTTATGGCATATTATTCCTATAGGCTCATCTCACTTAGTGATGTGTAAAGTAGTTTGATACAATAGCTGTTATGATCTCATGGCAGACAGTACTTCAATACAAGCCTTGAAATAGTGTGTCTGTCATTTGCAGAATGAGGTTCCCAGAGGGTGAATTTAGTGATGCTATCCCGCATAGCGGGCTAGCATCACCAAATTCACCCTCTGGGAACCTCATTCTGCTTACTATGCGGGGTAGCATCACTAAATTCACCCTCTGGGGACCTCATTCTGCAAATGACAGACACACTATTTCAAGGCTTGCTTCAATATTCAACAGACATTCTAAAAGTATGAGTGTTGGTGGCTTTATTTGTGGATGGGGGATGTACTGTTTTACACCTGTCTAGCCATCTGTATGTCTGTCCGATGTCTGTTCATGTCATAACTTGAACAGTTGTGCTCAGATCTCAATTAAATTTGGTATGGATGTTCACTACTATGAGGACATTCTATAAAGGGTTCCATCAGATTTTCCATTTTAGAGTTATTCATCTTTGTTAATCTGGAAATGTTGGCTTTTTGTTCACTACTATGAGGATATTCAATAGAGAGTTCAATCGTTTGTTTGGTTTTCCATTCTAGAGTTACTCATCTTTATTTATCTGGAAATGTTGGCTTTTTGGTCCATCCGATGTCTGTTCAGGCCATAACTTGAACAGTAATGCTCGGATCTCAATGTATTTTGGTATGGATGTTCACCACTATGAGGACATTCAATGGCATGTTTTAATTGTTTTGTTTAGGTTTTTCGTTCTATATATAGTTATTCATCTTTGTTTATATGAAAATGCTGATTTTTGGGTCCATCTGTCTGAGTATATCAGTCATAGGTTATAGCTAATTTAGGCGGTATGCCACAAGGGGGTATGCACCCGACGACGGTCCATCTCTTGTTCTATTAGTATAGATGTGGATCCAAAAAATATAAAACATTGTGCACAATATATTACAAGGTAGTATTATAACATTCACATAACTAGGCTTGCACATAGCGTGTCTGTCATTTGCAGAATGAGGTCCCCAGAGGGTGAACTTAGTGATGCTATCCCGCAATGCGGGCTAGAATCACCAAATTCACCCTATGAAGACCTCATTCTGCTTAGGCTTCATCTTCTGGGAAGTATCTATAGCATCAAATTAATATTGTTTTTAGTTACATTTCCCTTCTAGGAAGTTTCTATATCCCATAATTTGCGGAAGATAAAATTCATAATTGAGGTGCCCAATGGGTGAACATCACCAACTTCAACTGGGGAACTTCAATCTGATCCTAGGTCTGCCATATCAGTTGAGGGCCTAAGCAGAATGAGGTCCCCAGAGGGTGAATTTAGTGATGCTAGCCCGCTAGGGATAGTGTCACTAAATTCACCCACTGGGGACCTCATTCTGCATATGACAGACACGCTATTTGCAGGCTTGCACATAACTAGGCCTTCTTTTTTTTTATAAACAAAGTCTTGGTTAGCGGAATTTTTATTCTGAAAGTCGGGTCCTTTGAAATAAAAATAAAAATAAAATTGCATGTTGAAACATCAAAAAGTTTAAAAATTAATTTATAGCTTAAAACAATTAGGCTTGTGTTGGTTTTGTAGCATGCAGCTATTTGTTAAACCAAGTAATCCACCAGAATACATCAAACTCATATCGCAGAATACATCAAACTCATATCGCAGTTAAACCCTTTCATGACTGGAGCTTCCTAAAATTTTGTGAAAACCCTGTCTCTATGAGAGACTTGGATATACATGTATAAGAGAATGCACTGCCATAGGATCGTTAATTTTGCACCAGCACGGCATGAAAGGGTAAACAGATAACTGACGTCACTCATATTTATCTTAATATTTAAACATAGAATAATAAAAACAATACATAGATCACAGATGAAAAGTGCCATGTTTTTAAAGTAGTAACTTTTTTTGTTCCAAAGTCTTTGTGTGTGTAAAAAAATATGAAAGAGAAATCAATTTATGGTGACACTGAGTTTTCTAATGACTAAAATGTGTCCTCAATGCCCCTCAATCCATATAAATAGGTCTTGAATAATATATATTATTCCTATAGGCTGATCTCACTGAGTGATGTGTAGAGTAGTTTGATCCGATAGCTGTTATGATCTGGTGACAGACAATACTTCAATATTCAACAGACATTCTAAAGTATGAGTGTTAATGGCTTTATTCATGGATGCCGATTGGGATGTAGTTCATTTTCATGTTTGTCATTCTATCAGTCACGGTGAAGATATGGAACAGAAAACATATAAAACGTCCCGAACAATATCTCGTAATGTAGGAGGGTATCACCTCCCCCTGAATCATGAATACCAGTTAATTTTGGGGGGTGAATCCTGAATACCAGTTAATTTTGGGGGGTGAATCCTGAATACATGTTAAGAAATGATATGCGATAAATGACATACAAATTGACGCCGGTCACGTTATGGCCGTTATGAGGCCGTTATGATACGATTAATGATACTTTATGATGGCATAGTGGTCGAATATGCCCAAGAAGCTATTCTACCCACTCATTGATACAGATAACTAAGCACAAAAATATTATTTTGCGCCATCAAAACCTGCGTTCAAGATGTTTTGCTTGAACCTGAATACCAGTTAAAATGCGGGTCTGAATCCCGCGTACGGCTTCAAAACACCCTGAATCCCGCGTACCGAAAAGGGGGGGGGGGGGGGGGGGGGGTGATACCCTCATGTAGCACTTCGAGATTTACATAATGGCCCCAGTTATTGCAAAATAGTGAATCCCATGCCTGGTGCAATTGTACAGTAGGTGTTTCATTAGAGACAACCAGTCATACACACAAGCCTTGAAATAGTGTGTCTGTCATTTGCAGAATGAGGTCCCCAGAGGGTGAATTTAGTGATGCTACCCCGCATAGCGGGCTAGCATCACCAAATTCACCCTCTGGTAACCTCATTCTGATGAGGTGTAAGCAGAATGAGGTCCCCAGAGGGTGAATTTGGTGATGCTAGCCCGCTATGCGGGATAGCGTCATTAAATTCACCCTCTGGGGACCTCATTCTGCAAATGACAGACACTATTTGCAGGCTTGTTCATGTTTCACTATTCGTATCTCATTCCATTTCTTTTAATCAGTCACTAAATTCACCCTATGGGGACCTGACTTTCTGCAAATGTCTGCAGGCTAGCATCACCATATTTATTGATGCTAGCATGCTGTGGGGGATAGCTCCACTAAATTCACCCTCTGGGGACCTGACATTCTGCAAATTGTCACAAACGTTGTTGAACTTATTATCTGAACATTTCCCACCAATGAATATGAATCATTCTGCGCTTGTATTATCTTTTGACATGCCTGTCATCTGCTTTTATTACCCCTCCAAATGAAAGATAGACTGATCCAATGTATACTTTTATAACTGAATGGGAGAATCCATTTAGTATAGAAAGGGTTAATCACTGTAATCCACCAAAATACATAAAACTCATAGTGCTGTTTAACCCTTTACCCAACAGAAGGGCCCTGTGCCAATGCATTCTCTTATATATGCGAGTCGACCATAGGTCGCCTCGCATATATAAGAGAATGCATTGGCTTAACACATTAAAAATTATAAAATTGTTAAAGAATGTAAGAAAAAATGGTAAAAAGTGTTAAAAAAAGATTTTTTTTAGGCCAATGCATTCTCTTATATATGCGAGGCGACCTATGGTCGACTCGCATATATAAGAGAATGCATTGGCACAGGGCATAACTGTAACCATCACAATGTGGTCAATGAGCCGGTTCCAATGATATCCATATTTGTATGGTTTTATTGAGACAGACCCAAGATAATTCAGGCTGTTGCAGCTTTTTTTGGCCGGTTTGTTGGGTAAAGGGTTAACCCTTCCATGACTGGAGCTTCCTGAAATTTTGCGAAAACCCTGTGCCAATGCATTCTCTTATATATGCCAGTCTCCCACAGGGAGCCTCACATATATGAGAGAATACATTGGACTAACAATATTTAGCTTGAACTTGTAAGCCAGTGCATTCTCTTATATATGAGAGGCTCCCTGGGAGATTCGCCTATATAAGAGAATGCACTGGCACAGGTATCTTAACCCTTTGAACCCGAGAGACCGGAATACCGGTCCAATCCTTATATTCCTATATCCCTGGAGACCGGTATTATGGTGCGGGATAGCGTCACTAAATTCTCCCTCTGGGGACCTCATTCTACAAATGACAGACACACCAAAGTCAGTCTTGTTTTCATAGCTAATTTCAAGGTCTGAATAGTGAGGTCACAGTGCTTTGTTCTAATAATAGAAGCATTTGTTGACATTGTTGTTCCAGTCTTTGTGTGTGGGAAATGTTTTTAAGAAAACACCAAATTCTGGTGACAAAAGCTTCTGTTGGCTGATACGTGTCCTTGACTTTATTATTTCATATACCCCTCAATCTATACAAAAAGTTGATTGGAAGGAGAGGACATCTTTAATGTTTTGGATGATACTTATGATTTCATCACACACCATGCTGGGCGCGTCAATTAATAGGAGGGTCTGCCAGGAACATCACTTCATTGAATCAACATTAGCTAAAAAAAATCATGTGAGAAAAAAGAGCTATCACAAATAAACTATTGCTCACTACATCAGAACGGCTATGGATATCACTGGTGATCGGAGTTAAACATGAGTATCAATTATTCCAGTGCCAAAAATATGTCGAAACGCAGATCACTTATTGGTTGGTTTGGTTGGTGCCAGATCTGTTTTGTCATACCTGTCTCGGATAGACTGGTGATAAGATCATCCGCAGAAACGTGATGTGGTCTAACTTATGTTGACCTACATTTTGGTATCTCTGCCCGAGAAAGTTGAGTTTGCAAGAACTTTTGAGAAGATTAAAGGCACGGATGGCATTCGTGGTGGAAATTGTTGTTAAAATAGTCACATCTGTTAAAACTGCCATAAACAGAAAGAATATTAAAATATAAACAGACTGTGTTCTTATACCAATCATAAATATCGCATACATAACATCTCATTGTTATGTAAACAAAAGCCAAAAATGTTACAGAGCCTGGCTTTTGTTTACATAACAAAGCATACAAACCTGACAATGACCTACTATTTACACAATATATATGATTGGTATAAGAATAAAATTTGTCTATATTTTAATATTTTTTTGTTTAAGGCAGTTTTAATGGGTGTGACTATTTTACCAACATACCCACCACGAAGGTCATCCATGTCTTAATGTCCTCTCTCTTTTGAAAACTGTGTGAATATTCCCAGAGAAATAATTATACAATCACAACTGTATAGACTGTAGTCTAGTGGGTCAATTATTTGGAAAAAGACTTTATTTAATACAATGATATTCTGTTTTATCAATGACAATTATATTTTCAGTTAGGAACTAAATAGGGGCTGTAAACAGTATACAAGTACTATATGAATTATTATACATGAACTGGCACCAGAGACCAAATTTATGCATTATATGGTTGGTTAATTCATTTTTGCCTCGATTTCAGCCTCTTGTGGGCATTATAACGATGACAATGTCAGCTTTAGTAGTGGAGAAGAGACACACAGGATTAATATCGCAAGGAAATCACACCAGTACATGTGCAAACCACCAACTGAAGGTAAGCATCTGACAACCTTTATTATTATTATTTACATTTAAGAAACGCATTCTACATAATGTTCCAATGCGCTTTACAAGTAAATACAAAAAAAACACATAAAACTATAAAAATACAAACAATAGGCCTACTACTATTAAATACAATTTGGTAAAGATGTAACGAAAATTACTGTAAAATTAAAGCTAAAGAAAATTGAAATTTCAGTAAAAAATTAAAAATTTGATTTATAAAAAAAAATTAAGATAAAAGAATAAATTATAACTTTAACAATGGTGTGTATTGAAATAACAACTGCAATAAAATTTCCAAAAATAACGATCTATAAATTGAAACATTTTTTGAAAAGATGGGTTTTCAGTTTTTTCTTAAATTCGGAGGTTGTTTTTGAACGTCTAATCTTTAACGGTAGCCCATTCCATTACATAACAATTGGTCATTTCTCTCTTTCCATGAGAACATTGAAATACAGTAGAAATATGTAAAAAGTAGTTGATGATAATTCTACTATACATACAATATATACAAGTCTCCCGGCAACACAAACGTATTTGTATATAAATACCTACACTAAGTTTGGTATCAGCCTATCATGGTACATGTACAATGTTTCTAAAGTACGAATCACGCATGTTCGATTTATTCACTTCACCTTATTTTAGCACCCTTTTTGGCTAAACTTTAGAAATCTATTATTGAATAAAACAAGCGAGTTGTCCATGTCGCCTTCTCTTAAATTGTAACATTCATCTATAGCACATTGTGTTCAGGCTCAGAGGTCCACCGAGGTAAAATACACACATCAAGAAACCCTCTCTTTTCATATAGCATATCATTCCATGCTCTTCAGGCTTTTAACAAAAATCACCTTTTACTCTATGTATTATGACAGCTTGATGCATGAAACATTTCACGACTGAGGTGTGATGAGGGGGGGGGGGGGGTCATGGATAAGCTTAGGGGCGACTTGGGAGTTTGTCAAGGTAGAAGCAACTTCTCTCTGGTGTTCTTACTCACTATAATATTTTTCTAAATTTTCTGTTGTGCTGTATAATACTTAAAGAAATCAGGGAGCTAAATGTGTTCCAGAGTCGGGGAGCAAGTACACTGTGGAACGCTAGAGGTGAAGGTAACTAAAGAATGACCTTCACCTGATACATGTGACACGTTATTAAAGGATGACATCATATTTATTTGATTTGTACATCATATCTAAATAATTTAAACTGGTGAATTAATGGGGGAATGGATTTTTGGTAGTGGGAAATTTATTTAACTAGATGCTGTAGTTCTGGGTTTTTCCAGATCAAATTTGGCTGTGGGATAGCCCTGTCGTACACTTGGGGATTTGTTTTAAAAAGTAAACACATGACCTATGAATTTTCTTGCATTTTCGTGATCAACTGGTGTCAATCTAGCTGGGTAAACATCACTGGTATGGCCTACAGGCTTCAATTCAGTGAATTTGGCCGAAACGTTAACACTGTCGCCTATGGGAAACCATTTAGTTCAGTGATTCCTATAGGATCATAGAAGGTGGTGTTGGGTGTAAATTGAATATCAGCCATTGTTACTTCTCCCTAATAACCAAACAGGGAGACTTGAGGTGCAGCACGGGACCCTACCCACTCTGGAGTCCCGTTATTAGGAGGCATGGTACACACAGCTTTTAAATTACATATGCATAATGTGTCACCTCCAAGTTAACTGAGAAATTCACATCACTTTTAAACCTTACTGAATACTTAATTGATGTGTAGTTCCCTTGAGAAATGTTCATATAATTTCTTCAACAATCGACCAATATGAATTCTTCTGCACTTGTATTATCTTTTCACCTGGCTGACATCTGCTCATATATCCTTAACATCCCTTCAAATGAATCATAATACAATAATGCCCTAAATAATCGACTCCTTAACCACATCAGAATTATGGGTAACTTTTCAGGATTTAGTCGGAAATGTGGCTTGTAGCCATTCATCTATCGCTTAGTAGACACTTCTAGGCCACAGATATTTCGTATCTTGATGGAATATAAGATTTTGAATCAATTTAATGACACGGTTTATGAATAAAACTGTATATTGATAATCGGAGACCTAAACACTATGTGCACCTTTAACAAAGTCAGAAGGAATACTGGTATCTGGAGACTACATGTACTTATTCATAAATAATGTTCTATGACTGTATCTTCAATTCTGTAATAAAAAGAAGTCACCCATTTACTACTGTCTTTCAGAAAAATGCTTTTAACCAGAATTATTCATATTGTAATAAGTGCAAAATCATTAACCTTATAGTTAAAAAGAAGACAATGCTGCATGTATCTTCAATTCGGTAATAAAAAGAAGTCACCCATTTACTACTGTTTTTCAGAAAAAATGCCTTTGACCAGAATTATTCATATTTTAATAAGTGCAAAATCATTAACCTTATAGTTAAAAAAGTACAATGCTAATTTGACCACTCTAAAGCACTTTGATATGGATCTGTGGCAACTACAGTAATGCCCTAAATAATTGACTCCTTAACTACAGCAGAATTATGGGTAACTTTTCAGGATTTAGTCGGAAATATGGCTTGTTGCCATTCATCAGAAAGCTCTCACTGAGAGCTTTCCGATGAATGGCATCAAGCCATATTTCCGACTAAATCCTGAAAAGTTACCCATAATTCTGCTGTGGTTAAGGAGTCGATTATTAACCCGTTGAGTGCCAGGTCCGACTTTTGTATCAACCCATATACCCTGTGCTAATGCATTCTCTATAGGTCGCCTCGCATATATAAGAGAATGCATTGGCCTAACAATTTTTCATTATTTGTTATTATTTTTTACAATTATTTACAAGTTTAATATTTTTTTCTTATATTCTTTAACAGACTTATTTTGTAGGTTTAGTGCCAGGGAATCTTATGTTTTTCATGGGCATCAAAATTATTACTATGAATACTTGGTGATAGTTTTGAGTTATAACATGCCCCTAAGGAATTACCCAGTTTGTTTTTAAATTTGCTATAGCATGCTTAAGCATACCCAAAAAAATTCACCCCAAAAAAATAAAATATACACAAAAAAAAAAACACTCAAGGGTTAAGGGCATTACTGTATTGATATTTTTCTTTACTGTGAGACAGTTTTGAATGATTAATACTTTTTATTCATGGGTGTTAAGCTTCAATAAAGACTTGTGCCTGAAGTCAAGTGTACATGCATGGGCTTGAACAATGCATGGTGATTATTATGAATAAAGTATGTATTTAGACTGATAAAGTGTACGAGCATGGACTTGAACAATGCATGGTGATTATTATGAATAAAGTATGTATTTAGACTGATAATGTGCCACTTCTCTCACTATCATGCTTATTTTCTCCACACCTTAAACCTAGATTCTTCTGCATCTAACTGGAAGCTACTGACAGTCTGACATGGTAGATGCTATCATTGTGAGGCATATAGAGAATACCTACAGTTTTTGTTTGAATACCGAAATATCTCACAAGTGTCTGCAAAGAAATATAGAAAAATTAGGGAGCTGCGAATCGGGGATTTTGCATCGAATCGAATCTCGATATCAAATCTCCTTCCTGATATCGACATCGAATCGAATTGAATCAGCAAGTGATTGACATTTTTTACCAGTGTGTATTTCAGTGTCTCATGACAAAAAACTGCAAAATTCACTAGATACTATATAACAATGTTAATCTCCATAGACATCCGTTGGAACTTGTGTTTTTTTTTTTTAGGAAAATCATGACATTGGCAAGTCACTTTCAGTCTCATGGAGAGATTTTGCATTGAATTTCTATCTAGCTGTGTCATGGCGAACATGACACAAGAAGTGACAGTAAGACACTTAAAGACAGTTCAATCAACGTGACAACGTACCACAATCCACATTGAATGGAATTTACTTGTCTGCATTATTTATTAAAGATCATAATGATTTGACACAAGTGAACATGTGTACAATGTTCAGCTATATAATTGTTGTAGTCGGATACCAATGGTAGTTATCTGTTAAACTGTTCACCCCACAATAGATCAAACACCTACATCACATATTCACAGTAGTTGTCTTCATGGAGGGGTTCCCAGAAAACACACACAAATTACAAGTGTTAAATTTTATCAACAAGAATCAATGGATCTAAAATCTTAAAACGAGACTACATCAAAGTAACACTAATTCGAAAATATCTGAATCAGCGGACCGATTTGGTGTCGATCTTGAAACGATTGCCTGATATCGACATCGAATCAAATCTCATATATTAGCAGGTCCCTAAGAAATTTTTTATTTCTTTGCAGACCCGACGAGCTCGGGGTCGTGTATAGGTAACAGGCGGGCGTACGTGTGACATCACACATAATTTACAGTGTAGGTGAAATTTTTACTGAACCAACTTTTTCGTGAAAAAATCACGTGACTTCCGGCAGTGGTTTCACAAAATCGCGGAATCAGCAATGAAACGAATTTGTTTATGAATATGTCCTGCAACGGTTCATATTAGATCAGTTTCATTTGTTAGCTAACTGAAGGCAGTTACAGCGTCATGACGTCAAAACGTCATTTGTCTCTGCGAGCCAGAATCCAGACATGACTGAACGTGTCATGTCGTCTTCGCATAATCGCAATATAGAGGCTTTTATTATCAAAGGCCGATAGGCTATATTAAGGCATATATAATTATCGAAGTCCACTGGCATCCAAATCGATCTACATTATTAATCAAGCATTCGCATCGCTGACATGCGTATAGGCCTAATATATATGCATATAGTTCCACGACTATTTGCACGATCCTTCGCATTGTCCGTCGTGTTACTATTATGCCGGGTCGCCAAGCCTGCAAATAGCGTGTCTGTCATTTGCAGAATGAGGTCCCCAGAGAGTGAATTTAGTGACGCTATCCCGCATAGTGGGCTAGCATCACTAAATTCACCCTCTGGGGTGGGGACCTCATTCTGCTTAGGCCCTCAACTGATATGGCAGACCTAGGATCAGATTGAAGTTCCCCAGTTAAAGTTGGTGATGTTCACCCATTGGGCACCTCGATTATGTATTTTATCTTCTGCAAATTGGGGGATATAGAAACTTCCTAGAAGGGAAATGTAACTAAAATAAATCTTAATTTGATACTATAGATAATTCCCAGAAGATGAAGCCTAAGCAGAATGAGGTCTCCAGAGGGTGAATTTGGTGATGCTAACCCGCTGTGCGGGATAGCATTACTAAATTCACCCTCTGGGGACCTCATTCTGCAAATGACAGAAACGTTATTTGCAGGCTTGCGGGTCGCTCTATATATGCCTTGCATATTATCATATTAATAGCTGTTAACCCTTTAACCAACAGAAGGGCCCTGTGCCAATGCATTCTCTTATATATGCGAGTCGACCATAGGTCGCCTCGCATATATAAGAGAATGCATTGGCTTAACACATTAAAAATTATAAAATTGTTAAAGAATGTAAGAAAAAATGGTAAAAAGTGTTAAAAAAAGATTATTTTTAGACCAATGCATTCTCTTATATATGCGAGGCGACCTATGGTCGACTCGCATATATAAGAGAATGCATTGGCACAGGGCATAACTGTAACCATCACAATGTGGTCAATGAGCCGGTTCCAATGATATCCATATTTGTATGGTTTTATTGAGACAGACCGAAGATATTTTAGGCTGTTGAAGCTTTATTTGGCCGGTTTTGGCCGGTTTGTTGGGTAAAGGGTTAATAGTACAACAAGTTGAACAGTACTCGGAAAGCAACATGTGTCTGGTTGTGTCTGGTTGTGTCTGGTTGTGTCTGGTTGACCCTAATTTCTTACACCGACCAGCTGATAGTTGACAAACTGCTTTCAATGGCAAAATCAGAAAGTCATTCAGCACGCTGCAGTGAAATAACGAAATTGTATTTCACTGTAGCTTTGATGAGATTCATACGACGATCTACGTTTCGGCTATTTTCCGTTATGTTATAGGCAAGCATATAACAAATGTTGTTTCACACAGTCTGGAATAAATTGTCATGCGTATACTCGGCTAACTTTAGGCGCAACTACATCACACTTTGAACATTATCGACAGATTATAATGTTATGTAAGTTTGACAGGAAAGATCCGCAAGGGGAACCCAAGAGTGAGACAAATATATAGAGAATAATCACTTGAATGAACTGGTGGCATGGAATTATTCATGAGAGGCAGGGACGTTAATGTACAAATAAGAGAGTGCATAGGTTTCATACTGGTGCTTTAATCCTTTCAGTGCCAAGTCTAAGCTCTTTCCATCAATGTATCACATTATTATAATCAATAAATTTGAAAAATGATCAAGGAAATATGGGTTGATACAAAAATCGGACTTGGCACTGTAAGGGTTAAAACCTTGAAAGTGCTTGAAATTGACATAACTTTTTCCAGGCCTGGAAACCCTTGAAAAAACTAGGTTTTTTAAAGTGGGTTTTAAAAAAATTGATTGGGTCCTTGAAAAGTTCTTGAATAATAATAATAGGAAGTTTAACTTCTATAAATGGCTGTTTTATTTTACTAAAACTAACAAATTGTATAAAAAAAATATTTTTACAGTTAATTAATAATTGTTGTGTTAAAGTAAAATGCTTACAATGTATACACTTTTGCGTATGGTAAGTGGCAAATTTCTACCATCTGCATTATAGATTTCATGAATAAATATTGGAAATTTATGACTATAGATATTTATAAGCCAAAATCTATTGTTAACCCTTTCATGACCAGAGATTCCTGTGCCAATGCATTCTCTTATATATGTGAATCTCCCATAGGGAGCCTCACATATATTAAGAGAATACATTGACAAAAAAGGCAAAATACACTCATGTGCTCAATGAACGATGCAAACGACGTGGTAATTATAATGAAAATGAGTTTATGACTGAAGTCAGTGAGTCAGTGCTCCCTATGGATGACTCGCATATATAAGAGAATGCACTGGCACAGGTTCTTTAATGTTACACCAGCACAGCTCCTGTCATGAAAGGGTTAAGTGAGGTCCTTGAAAATGCTTGTGTAGTCCTTGAAATATCATGTAGAAGTCCTTGAAATTGATCCTGAACATAGTGTATGAACCCTGTGTATATTCCCTGTCAGATGATTCTGTTTCAACAAAGATGAGTCTATAATGTTTGCCAATCAAGGCTCAAAATAAGTGGCCGGTCATGGTCATTGTCCGGTCATTGTCCAATGAAAAATAGCTTATGTCCAGTGTACTTCTGTATCTGTCGGACGTTTTGTCCAATGCAAATTTTTAGACAATCTGTATCTGTTTTAGTACATCCAAGGAGCCATTACTGGCCAAATCGGACATTGAAAGTGAAAAATAGTACTTTTTTAATTTCAGATCAATTCAGTTAATGCATTTATCTCGTTTGTGAAGTGCATTTGTATGTATTAACCCTTTACCCAACAAACCGGCCAAAACCGGCCAAATAAAGCTTCAACAGCCTAAAATATCTTTGGTCTGTCTCAATAGAACCATACAAATATGGATATCATTGGAACCGGCTCCTTGACCACATTGTGATAGTTACAGTTATGCCCTGTGCCAATGCATTCTCTTATATATGCGAGTCGACCATAGGTCGCCTCGCATATATAAGAGAATGCATTGGTCTAAAAAAATATTTTTTTAACACTTTTTCCCATTTTTTCTTATAATATTTTATACATTCTTTGACAATTTGATCATTTTTAATATGTGTTAAGCCAATGCTTTCTCTTATATATGCGAGGCGACCTATGGTCGACTCGCATATATAAGAGAATGCATTGGCACACGGCTGTTCTGTTGGGTAAAGGGTTAATCAACGGAACGCTTTTGAACTTTTGAAAACAAAAATAACTTGGGTTTTTGCTGGGTGGCATTGGATGCTCACTAACTCACTCATTGACGAATAATAAGTTAATTGGAAATTTAAATATGCATGGTCTCATTCATTACATCTGAAAAGTTGACAGGCACCATTTTGAAATGACCAACAACATCCATTTGGTGCCTGTCATTTTGACAGTCAGTAGAAAATAATTTATTTTGAGCCAATAATGCAATAATCCAGGTTAATCGGGTAACAGACTACTCAAGTGGAAACAAATAAGAAAGTGTGCCAAATGAATAGGATTATAAAACAGTGTTGATGCATGTCATATCGCATCGCTGTGTGAAGAGTCAATACAAAATTAAGCCAGGTAACGGCTGTGTGAACAGTCAGGGGCGCCGGAAGCATCCAAGGGCAGGGGGGGCAGAGCCTACAAAAAGGGCACTTTTCCGCAAAAAAGGGCATTTTCTCCGCAAATTCGGGAAAATAACCATAAATTCATTGTGGCAAATATCCCTATTTTATGGTATTTGTCGGTTTTTATGGCCGTTTTGTGATAAAATTGACAAAAAATTAATATTCCTTGTGTAATTGGTGGTATTTGGACCAAAAAAGTCACATTTTGCTATAAAAACACGAGATTAAACTCACAGCTGCCCCCTCTGCCCCCCTCTTCCAGCGCCCCTGAGAACAGTCAATACAAAATTAATCTGGGTAACAGCTGTCGCATTTTGATTGATAAATGATTGACAGCCTATGATCAAGGCCCCATTTCTATACTAAACACTCCTATACTAAACACTCCTATACTAAACACTCCTATACTAAACACTCCTATACTAAACACTCCTATACTAAACACTCCTATACTAAACACTCCTATACTAAACACTCCTATACTAAACACTCATTGATGAGTAGCTTCCTTAGGAAATGTTCAGATAATAAATTCAACCCTTTCTATACTAAACACTCATTGATGAGTAGCTTCCTTAGGAAATGTTCAGATAATAAATTCAACCCTTTCTATACTAAACACTCATTGATGAGTAGCTTCCTTAGGAAATGTTCAGATAATAAGTTAAACCATTTCTATACTAAACACTCATTGATGAGTAGCTTCCTTAGGAAATGTTCAGATAATAAATTCAACAGAGGTCAATGGTTGAACTTATTGTAACTTAACCCTTTACCCAACAAACCGGCCAAAACCGGCCAAATAAAGCCGCAACAGCCTAAAATATCTTCGGTCTGTCTCAATAGAACCATACAAATATGGATATCATTGGCTCCTTGACCACATTGTGATAGTTACAGTTAGCCCTGTGCCAATGCATTCTCTTATATATGCGAGTCGACCATAGGTCGCCTCGCATATATAAGAGAATGCATTGGCCTAAAAAAACACTTTTAACTTTTAACACTTTTTACCATTTTTTCTTACATTCTTTAACAATTTTATAATTTTTAATGTGTTAAGCCAATGCATTCTCTTATATATGGTCGACTCGCATATATAAGAGAATGCATTGGCACAGGGCCGTTCTGTTGGGTAAAGGGTTAAAGTGGGAGAATCAATTTAGTATAGAAACAGTTAACATTTCTAAGTAGGCATAGATTGTGTTTGGATGTACATCATTTTTGTACAGTAATTATGGGTAACTTTTCAGGATTTAGTTGGAAATATGGCTTGTTGCCATTCATCGGAAAGCTCTCACTGAGAGCTTTCCGATGAATGGCAACAAGCTATATTTTCGACTAAATCCTGAAAAATTACCTATAATTCTGCTGCGATTAAGGAGTCAATTATTTACAGCATTACTGTACCTGATGCAGGTAATTATGAAAATTTAAAAATAGCCATACACACAAATTCTCTTCTGATTTTTCTGTGCAAAAATCCAATATATTCCTAGTGATTGTCAGAAGCAATATGGTCTACAAAATGATGTTATCTAACAAATGCTGATGGGGGAAATACCAAAGTAGCAATTTAAATCAATTCCATGTCACATTTACAAATTAAGTGATAACACCCAAATTCTCCAGTTTCCTAACAACCAAGATAACGCTTATTGCTGCAAGAGTGATAACATTAGTACTGAATTTATACCTGGTTAGAATTTTGAAGATTTATTAATGGTCACAAGCCCTGAGGAATACAACATCATATTTCAACTCCAAGTAAAAGAGTTTAGAATTTAACCCTTTCGGGATGGGAGCTGTGCTGGTGCAGCATTAAAGATCCTGTACCAGTGCAATCTCTTAAATATGTGAGTCTCTCACATAGGGAGCCTCGCATATATAAGAGAATTCACTGACTCACTGATTCCAGTCATAAATTCATTGTCGTTATAATTACCATGTTGCTTGCAATTGGTTCATACCACAGGTCCCCAGAACAAAAATTGACCCCACCCCCAATAATACTTAATCCTATCTATAGGATTAAGTATTATTGGGGGTGGGGTCAATTTTTTTTCTGGGGACCTGTGGTTCATACTAGAGCACATGAGTGTATTTTGCATTATTATAAATCCATGGCTAAAATTAATTCATTTGTTGCATATATTCTGTTGAGTATAAAAGGAGATGGTCCCATAAATGATCGGAATTAGTGTACAGTACCCCTTTAACCCTTTCTATTCTAAACACTCATTTATGAGTAGTACCAGATAATAAGTTCAACAAATAACTATAGGTATATGGGCCCTCATTCTGCTTAGGACACATCTTCTGGGAAGTATCTATTGTCTCAAATTAACATTTTTTTAGTAACTTTTTCCCTTCTGAGAAGTTTCTATATGCCCTAATTTGCAGCAGATAAAATACATAATCGAGGTGACTAATGGGTGAACATCATCACCAACAACAACTGGGGAACCAAAGCTATTTTGATGATAATCGCATGCATGTCTTATCCCAAATAAGTTCTAACATCCCTGTTAAACTGTTAACAAAAATTTAAAATAACTGCATTTACTTAAAATATAAAATATACGCTCATAACATGAATTGAAACTGTGAACACGATGGTGCTTTTACTTAACCCTTGCAATAACATTATACAGTAATGCCCTAAATAATCAACTCCTTAACCACAGCAGAATTAGGGGTAACTTTTCAGGATTTAGTTGGAAATATGGCTTGTTGCCATTCATCGGAAAGCTCTCAGTGAGAGCTTTCCGATGAATGCAGCAAGCCATATTTCCGACTAAATCCTGAAAAGTTACCCATAATTCTGCTGTGGTTAAGGAGTCTATTATTTAGGGCATTACTATACATTGGATTGGTCTAATATTCATTTGGTGGGATGTTAAAGATATAGGAGCAGACAACAGCCAGATGAAATGATAACTATACACATGTGCAGAAGAATTCATATTCATTGGTGGGAAATGTTTAATAATAGGTCGTTATTTGAAGACCTCAAAACATCTTGATGGACGTTAATATATCCGATGTTATGAGCGATTAGCACAAAAAATCCAAGGATATATGTCGTAAGTCGTGATTTTTTTTACCCTGTGCCAATGCATTCTCTTATATATGCGAGTCGACCATAGGTCGCCTCGCATATATAAGAGAATGCATTGGCCTAACAATTTTTATCATGTTTTTTAAATAAATGTTTCTTACAATTTTTAGGACATAAAATAAAAAAAACATCCATTACCCTGCAGGGAGCCCCACACGTATATAGAAGCACCTTGACGAGTGTCGTCTGGTCATGTTTGTCTGGGGCTCTGTATGGGTGAAATGTTTAATAGGTCGTTATTTGAACTTATTATCTAAACATTTCCTAAAGGTTAACTAATACTCACGAATGAGAATTCAGTATAGAGAGGGTTAAAATATAATATATATTCCCAAAACATCAATGGAAATTGTGAACACTACGATGCTTTAAGCAAGTACTTCCTGGGAGAGGGCAAAGTGGGCAACTTTTTAAAATAACAATGCCCTCATAGTTTTTCTACGCATCCATCCAACATATTTTCGCTGTTGTGTCAGAAACAACATCAGAGGTTCAACTTCAGAACTTAACTCAGAATGATGTTATCTCTCCGATGCTCACCATGATACCAAAGTAACAAATCAATTTCATGTTCCCTGACATAGCTCGGAATTAAGTGATAACACCAAGATTCTAAGGTATTTTAACTCCCAAGATAAAGCTCATTGCAACCGGAGTAATGACATTTCTACTGCACTCCGAGCAGCTCAAAATTTAATATCTGCCATACCAGTGGCAGAATGTAGCGATTACACAGAGCGTAAACAGCTTCTAACCATATCAGTTTAAACCTCCCATCACGAAGTGCAAATTGAGATTTCTGTTGCACCGTTACTATCCACCCACGCTCCCCGATATCATTACGAATGATTCAGAGAGGTAATATAAATTCACACAGTGGAACAACTCAGTTTATTAAACACCCATTCTTGTAATCTCAATTAGTGTGCTGGTTTCATCATTGGTAATCAGTTTTCAACAGATAACCTCTGGGCAACTATTTCATACTGAAGACACAGAGTGCAATATATAGACAGAACACAACTCGTTGCGGACGGCACAAAATATATCCTTGCGCCATCCGCAACTCATTCGATAAAAGACTCGATTATGATGCAAGTTGTGTTCTGTATTTATTCTACACCATTCAGTCAGATAAGTTCAATCCATGAATGTCACCTTCATTGTTACTATAGCTAACTTTTATTGTGAATTAAGTCTGACAAATAACCAGTAATTATATATGGGGGCCATTACATATTTCCTTATCTCTCACTATTGATGAATAGGTGCATGATTTCCAGACATCCCTTGGCATCAGTTGGATCAATAATATTTTGAAAAGCCTCGCATGACACCAATACCAGACAATGCAAAATGATTGCTTTGTTCATTAAAGATAAATTCTTGTCCAACTTCATTGCACTAACGCAAATTGGGAGACTATAATTTCCATCGCCAGCCACAGAGCGCAATAATGTCGTGTAATGTTGTGAAGCGTCTCGGCCAACGCTGTAAATATATGCATTTTGCAACTTCTTTTAAGGATTTTGATTTGTATATAAAGGCATAAAGCTCTAGTATTTTTCATGTGATAAATTTGTTTCATAAATTTGATTCACAACTCAATCAAATTTCTATTACTTGTTTCATAAAATCTTATATCCCAACATAACTCTTTGGAGATCCTCTATATACAGGGGAGATCACTCTATATATCCCAACATAACTCTTTGGAGATCCTCTATATGTTATATAAATTATAGAGCCACACATGTGTTGAAGGGTTAGTGATAACTATACTGGTTGAGCAAAGATACCATTCGGATCTTCAGCTACAGTAATGCCCTAAATAATCGATTCCTTAAACACAGCAGAATTATGGGTAATTTTTTCAGGATTTAGTCTGGATTTAGTCGGAAATATGGCTTGTTGACATTCATCGGAAAGCTCTTACTGAGAGCTTTCTGATGAATGGCAACAAGCCATATTTCCGACTAAAACCTGAAAAGTTATCCATAATTCTGCTGTGTTTAAGGAGTCGATTACTTAGGGCATTACTGTACTTGAGAGACATCGTTCCAGGTACTAGCCTAGTGGACCCAAAACACTTCTTTCTGGCAGAATGTAGTGATTGCTCAGAGCGTACAGCTTTCTATACAGGCTTCTAACCCTATCTGTTTAAACCTCCCATCACGAAGTGGAAATTGAGATTTCTGTGGCACGTTACTATCCACCCACGCTCCCCGATATCATTACGATTGATTCAGAAAGGGAATATAAATTCTTACAGTTGAACAACTCAGTTTATTTCGCACCCATTCGTGTAATCTCAATGAATGCACTGCATCATCATGGCATGGTAATAATTTTTCAACAGATAGCTCTCGGGGAATCCCAATTCATGCTAGAGCTCTAGACATCAAACATATATTTTACATTACTCAAAGGCCATGTAGCGTGTAGTGCGAAAGTTTGTAATGTACCATAATGTACATGTATATATATTGGAATTGAATGGCATCCCTCCAGTGATCTAAATTTTTGACTTATCGTTATTAAGTAATCGACTCCTTAACCACAGCAGAATTATGGGTAACTTTTCAGGATTTAGTCGGAAATATGGCTTGTTGCCATTCATCGGAAAGCTCTCCCCGAGAGCTTTCCGATGAATGGCGACAAGCCATATATCTTCCAGAAGCAAGCCTTGAAATAGTGTGTTTGTCATTTGCAGAATGATGTCCCCAGAGGGTGAATTTAGTGACGCTATCCCACACATCAGGCTAGCATCACTAAATTCACCCTCGGGTCTCATTCTGCTTAGGCCTCATCTTCTGGGAAGTTTTTAACTTTTAGTTGCTTATTCCCTCTGTTCAGTTTCTATATCCCCTAATTTGTGCAGAAGATAAAATGCATAATTGAGGTGACTAAAAGGGTGAACATCAACAACTTCAACTGGAGAACTTCAGTTGTGGCCAGTTGTGAATTTCACCCTCTGGGAACCTCATTCTGCAAATGACAGACACCATTTCAAGGCTTGTCCTGAAGTCACAAAACGGGGCTGGTAACCAGTCATAATTAAAACGGGGCCCGTAACCTGTCATAATTAAAACGGAGCCGGTAACCTGTCATAATTAAAACGGAGCCGGTAACCTGTCATAATTAAAATGGGGCCGGTAACCTGTCATAATAAAAATGGGGCTAGTACCCTGTCATAATTAAAATGGGGCCGGTAACCTGTCATAATTAAAACGGAGCCGGTAACCTGTCATAATTAAAACGGAGCCGGGAACCTGTCATAATTAAAACGGAGCCGGTAACCTGTCATAATTAAAATGGGGCCGGTAACCTGTCATAATTAAAATGGAGCTGGTAACCTGTCATAATTAAAACGGGGCCGGTAACCTGTCATAATTAAAATGGGCTGGTAACCTGTCATAATTAAAACGGGGCGCTAACCTGTCATTAAAATGGGGCCGGTAACCTGTCATAATTAAAATGGGCTGGTAACCTGTCATAATTAAAACAGGGCTGGTAACCAGTCATAATAAAAAATGGGCCGGTAACCAGTCATAATTAAAATGGGGCCGGTAACCAGTCATAATTAAAACCGGGCCGGTAACCTGTCATAATAAAAAAAGGGCTGGTAACCAGTCATCAGTAAAATTGGGCTGGTAACCTGTCATAATTAAAATGGGGCCAGGACTCTGTCATAATTAAAACGGGGCCAGGACCCTGTCATAATTAAATGGGGCCAGTACCCTGTCATAATTAAAACGGAGCCGGTAACCAGTCATAATTAAAATGGGGCCGGAAACCAGTCATAATTAGCTTGAAAATGGTGACAAGATTGCAACATTCATTTTTGTTTGTTATATTTTCCAAAGTATGGCTCGAGCTTCCTGAAATTTACGAAAACCCTGTGCCAATGCATTCTCTTATATATGCGGGTCGCCCATAGGGCGCCTCACATATATAAGAGAATACATTGGCCTAACAATATTCAGATTAACCTTGTTAGCCAGTGCATTCTCTTATATATGCAAGGCTCCTTATAGGGGACTCGCATATTTAAGAGAAGGCACTGGCACAGGATCTTTAATGCTGCACCAGTACAGCTCCCGTCATCAAAGGGTTAACCCTTTACCCAACAAACCGGCCAAAACCGGCCAAATAAAGCTTCAACAGCCTAAAATATCTTCGGTCTGTCTCAATAAAACCATACAAATATGGATATCATTGGAACCGGCTCATTGACCACATTGTGATGGTTACAGTTATGCCCTGTGCCAATGCATTCTCTTATATATGCGAGTCGACCATAGGTCGCCTCGCATATATAAGAGAATGCATTGGCCTAAAAAAAATCTTTTTTTAACACTTTTTACCATTTTTTCTTACATTCTTTAACAATTTTATAATTTTTAATATGTTAAGCCAATGCATTCTCTTATATATGCGAGGCGACCTATGGTCGACTCGCATATATAAGAGAATGCATTGGCACATGGCCGTTCTGTTGGGTAAAGGGTTAAGGAGATTTTGGTATTCAAATTTCAAAAGTCACTTCAACACATATATCTTCTCAAGTCATACGCTTATTTTTTTTGGTTAAGTTATTGATATAAGTGACTTAATTCTCTGGGGCCGACTTTGTGGTAGGGCTGACTTCTCCTGTATTCCCTTCATGCTCTGGTCAAATATTGATTTGGACAAATATAATTGGTGAGCACTGAAGTATATATGCCTGGAATAATTCTGTAATTTAATTTTAGCTAATGTCAGCTGTTACAGACATCAAATAACACAATCTTATACAGCAGTTTGTAAACATGTGAAAGTAATATCCGCACAATTAACACCACTCCCTTAATTTTCACAACACCACTCTCTTAATTTGCATGGCATGTTAAGCCAAAAGGCAACCAAAGATGATGAAGCTGGTTCGAAACCCGATATTGGCCGATAAGCATGGATTTGTGGTCTTTGTACAGGGGATTTTTAAGCAACCTGATTTGTGTATCTGGGTGAGTTTGTCAGTTACTTTCCAGGGATCTTAGGTGGTTTCTACATGCAAGGGAGTAATTTCCCTATGAAATTTGTTATTCAGTAAAAAAAAATTTAAAACAAAATCAAACTTTTTCCTATGAAATAACCCTCTGTGCAGACTTTCTTCCACCCGAAAAACTGACATTGTCGTGATTTGGCCTAGTGGTTGAAACAATAAATCTCAATAAACAAACACGGACACAACGTAACATGAACACAATGTCACAAATTGTTGACCTATATATAATCTGACCCAAATCAATCTGGCTAAAATCAGTCAATTGGGCTTGCTTTTCAAAGTTCAGCCAAATTGCATCTGAAGCGAGTTATTTATATTGATCACATTATCGTTACTAAATGCTTGGAAATCTTATATTGGGCTGACTTAATGTACTGCATGAGCTAGTCTCAATTTTCCAGCAGATTTTGTGAAAATAAATAAGAATACACTCAGCTTTTTTATGGGAATAAATCATCAAAAAGCTATATAAATATAAAAAATTAATGGAGTGGGTGTGTGTTATTGGGGATACCATGGGTGTAAGCACCATGTGGGATAGCATCACTAAATTCACCCTCTGTTGACCTCAATCTGAAAACGATTTCAAGGCTTGATCACATGCATGTACGCTGTCAGTCGGAATGAAACAGAAAAAATGATGAGGTTAGACCGAGTATTAATCTGAGTTTGAATTAATTTCGCAGAACATAACGATTTGTGTTTAGTTTGTCAGTTATTTACTGGGAGTAGTGATATCTAGCTACATTCATTAGTGCGATTTCTCAGTGAAATTTACCCTTTATCCCATCTTTCTGCAACCACTATGATACATGACATAATTGCGAAATGAACATAGCTTCTAAAAACTAAAAACTATCCTAACTGCAGCTAGTTTTTTAGTAGAATGAGGTCTCCTGAGGGTGAATTTAATGATGCTATCCCAGATAGTGGGCTAGCATCACCAAATTCACCCTCTGGGAACCTCATTCTGCTTAGGCCTCAACTGCTATGTGAGACCTAGAATCAGGTTGAAGATACTCCGTTCACCCATTATTCACCTCGATAATGCAATTTATCTTCTGCAAATTTGTGATATAGAAACTGAACAGAAGGAAAAAGTAACTAAAAACAATGTTAATTTAAGACTATACCGGTAGTTACTTCCCAGAAGATGAGGCCTAAAGCAGGATGAGGTCCCCAGATGGTGAATTTGGTGATGCTTGCCCGCTGTGTGGTATATCATCACTAAATTCACCCTCTGGGGATCTCATTCTGCAAATGACAGACACACTATATATATCCAGTCTTGGGCAGTTCAAGTTCGTTTGCTAGGCGTATGAATTCCCCATGCCATATTTCTAGTGAAGTCGTTATTTCATTGTAAAAAATGACAGACACACTATATATATCCAGTCTTGGGCAGTTCAAGTTCGTTTGCTAGGCGTATGAATTCCCCATGCCATATTTCTAGTGAAGTCGTTATTTCATTGTAAAAAATGACAGACACACTATATATATCCAGTCTTGGGCAGTTCAAGTTCGTTTGCTAGGCATATGAATTCCCCATGCCATATTTCTAGTGAAGTCGTTATTTCATTGTAAAATATGGATTTGAGAATGATACACCATTATATTAATGTATATTTCCAAATACTTCCATTAATTTGGTCATCCGGTTGTAGTTGCAGTCCTATTACACCACAGACAGTTAGACTTGACATTGGCGATATACAGTAATGCCCTAATTAATCGACTCCTTAACCACAGCAGAATTATGGGTAACGTTTCAGGATTTAGTCGGAAATATGGCTTGTTGCCATTCATCGGAAAGCTCTCCCCTCTCCTGGTTAAGGAGTCGATTAATTAGGGCACTACTGTAATTCTATAAGATTGGTGAGTGTGTCTGTAATGCGTTCCTTCTTCCTTGACATATTCTCTTCCTGTTCATTTATAAGAGTCTGCATAAAGACAGTTTGGAGAATGACAAAGCACCTCAGTGTCTGCAGACAACAATCTATACCGAGAACCAGTCTACATAGTCACATCACTCACACGTCCACTCCTCATAATCACAAAGCTTCCAAGTATTTAACAGGTGGGAACTAATATGTAGGTATATCAATGCGGTCTCCAATTAAAACCCCCCATATAGAAATAATTTCCATATAAGCCCCTTAATATACAAGTTGATTGATGAAAATGAACATATACTAGATATATATTCCGCCATGAGTTGGGAGGTCTATTATTATGACCTAAATAAGTCTACGGCTATATCATACAACTTTGCACGTCATCACCCAAAGTTTTCAGTTTCTGAAAGAAATATAACTGTTCCCATTAAAAATGTTAAAAATGACCTTTACTAAATAATTGGCATACCAAAAGATTCACTCTACAGAGAGATAAATTTCATGAATATTACAGGAATTAAATGCGGCAGGGTGGGTGGTTACTAGGAAGAATGGGACATATTCTAAAGAATTTCAGCCCAAAATTCATTTGACGGGGAAGTGGCATGAGATTGCCGAGTCCACCAAGTGATATCGAAAATTGATTACTTCATTTTCAAAACTACCCCGTTTTTTGGCCATATATAATGCTTTATCACATAGTTTGGCCATAAAAGCAGTTTCATAATTATCGGTAATAGACACGTTTAATATCAGCGCGTGCGATGACGTCACAGCGTCCTTCAAATAACTTGCGATCGCTGTAGTTTATGATTGTTGTTTTCGATGAATATTTCGCGTTGCTTCGGGTTTATTTTATCATGTGATAAAAGGTATCTCACACTCGTCCTATTTTATACGTAATTTATCAACCTCGTCCTCTAAATTCAATTTGAGCCTCGGTAAACCTCGGCTCAAATCGAATTTAGTGAACTCGGTTGATAAATTCCGTATAAAATAGAAACTCATGTGAGATCCTCTATTTATGTGACATTTGTAAGCAAATTACAAGAAACTCTTACTTTGGGGAATTCAGGTATTGATGTATGAAACTCTTACTTTGGAGAATTCAGGTATTGATGTATGAAACTCTTACTTTGGGGAATTCAGGTATTGATGTATGAAACTCTTACTTTGGGGAATTCAGGTATTGATGTATGAAACTCTTACTTTGGGGTGGCGGGATGGGGTGGTGTCTCTTACTTTGGGGAATTCAGGTATTGATGTTTTTTTGAACTGCAACATGTTTATAAAATACACAAAAAGTTATTTCTAACATAATTAAATGCCATGATTTGAGTTTATCACCCCTGTCAGTAGATGTGAGGTCATGTGATCATGTATTATTTTGTACAGACTTGTTCTAAAGTTGTGATATTTTTCGATCATTCAACATGCCATGTATGATCCTGCTCATCCTTAGTCCAACCCTGTTTTGTCAGTGGCTTTAGGGCCCTGCAATTCGGAATTTTTCCTTATAATCGATATCTGATATGGAATCGGGAGGCTGATGTCGATATCAAATCGAATCTTGGATTGAATCAGTTAGCCACTGTTATAGACCTGTTTTAAAGTTCAGATATTTTTTGATCATTTGATATATGATTCTGCTCATCCTTAGACTGGCCCTGTCAGTGCCTTTACAGCCTTGCAAATCATAATTTTTCCACATTCAAAATTCAATATCGAATCAGGAGGCAGATGTCAATATCAAATTGAATCTTGGATTGAATCGGTTGACCGCTGGTGCATATCGTAGGTCCTCAAAGTTGATCACAAATTTTTTCCTATTATTATGACAGCTGGGAAATTTAAGTGCATAAAGCATAGCATGTGCAAATACCCAGATGAATAATTTATATATATCAGATTTAAGGAGCAGTTTGCAGTTAATAATCAAGCGGTTGATATTATTAGCATATGATCTATAAATCAACATGTTTGTGCTGTGATCATGCTTGTATACAGATCGATATCGATCCCGATAACGTAATTAATCATAGAATACTAGGCCTTTGTGACAGCATGTCTCTTGCACGCATTTTTACATTACATATATAAGTGAACCTGCCTCTGTAAAATTTAACATAATATGTGTCTGACAACAATATCGCAGATTCATCATGCCTGATTCATCATCATCATCATCGATCATGTGTAAAAATTGCAAGAATGTGACAATGATTGGGATAATTTGGATATTTTAAAGTCATCAAATCGGAGGTCCGATTTGGTGTCGACGCTGAATCACACCATCAATATATAACATCAAATTGATAAGGGAATATTTGCAGGGCTCTGTTAAGTGCCTTGTATTATCCTTTCACATTTGAAGTGACCTGCCAACAAATACGCTGATATGAGTTATCACTCCAGGATATCTAAAAGATGAAACCTTTGAGAACCATTGAGTCCACTAATAAATATTAACATATTCATGTGTTACCAATGAAAGTGTTTGATTTAATTAGTTTGGATATCTTATTGTAGGGTCATCTTAAAGCTTGAGTTAAGGGGTATCAAAGGCAATCTATGATGAATCTCATATCAGTATAAATTGCGAACTCACTCAAGATATATTGCTACCATTTGTCTTCGGAACCTTTACCCAGATCATGTTCTTGCTGTACATCCTTCTTTGACATACATGTACAGTGATGCCCTAAATAATTGACTCCTTAACCCTTTACCCAACAGAAGGGCCCTGTGCCAATGCATTCTCTTATATATGCGAGTCGACCATAGGTCGCCTCGCATATATAAGAGAATGCATTGGCTTAGCACATTAAAAATTATAAAATTGTTAAAGAATGTAAGAAAAAATGTTAAAAAGTGTTAAAAAAAGATTTTTTTTAGGCCAATGCATTCTCTTATATATGCGAGGCGACCTATGGTCGACTCGCATATATAAGAGAATGCATTGGCACAGGGCTAACTGTAACTATCACAATGTGGTCAAGGAGCCGGTTCCAATGATATCCATATTTGTATGGTTCTATTGAGACAGACCGAAGATATTTTAGGCTGTTGCAGCTTTATTTGGCCAGTTTTGGCCGGTTTGTTGGGTAAAGGGTTAACCACAGCAGAATTATGGGTAACTTTTCAGTGAGAGCTTTCAGATGAATGGCAACAAGCCATATTTCCGACTAAATCCTGAAAAGTTATCCATAATTCTGCTGTGGTTAAGGAGTCAATTATTTAGGGCATTACTGTACATGTTTTGTACTGGCTTTTCTGGTCCCTCCTTGCTATACATGTAGCAGGGAAGTTCTTGTTAATAAACTGTTATGCTAGGCTTGAAATAGTGTGTCTGTCATTTGGAAAATGAGGTCCCCAGAAGGTAAATTTAGTGATGCTATCCCATATGGTGGACTAGCATCACCAAGTTCACCCTCTGGGAACCTCATTCTGCTGAGGCCTCAACTGCTATGGGAAACCTAGGCTCAGATTGAAGTTCCCCAGTTGAAGTTGGTGATGTTCACGCTTTAGTCACCTTGATTAATATGCATTTTATCTCCTGAAAATTAAGGGATATAGAAACTGAACAGAAGGGGAAAAGTAACTAAAAAGTAAATTAATTTGAGACTAGATACTTCCCAGAAGATTAGGCTTAAGCAGAATTAGATCTCCAGAGGGTGAATTTGGTGATGCTAGCCCACTGTGTGGGGTGGCGTCACTAAATTCACCCTCTGGGGACCTCATTCTGCTTAGGACTCATCTTCTCCGGAAAGTTTCTTTATTATAAAATTTCCTTAGGAACTTCTTCACAGATTCTAGTTTCTCTATATCACCAAATTGGCAGACAACACACTGCATAATCGAGGTTCCCAATGGGTGGACATCGCAATATTCACTATTTGGGAACTTCAATCTGAGTCTATGTCTCCCATAGCAGATGAGGCCATGAAGAATGAGGTCCCCAGAAGGTGAATTTGGTGATGCTAGCCCGCTATGCTGGATAGCGTCACTAAATTCACCCTCTGAGGACCTCATTCTGCAAATGACAGACACACTATTTCAAGGCTTACTGTTATGCCCTCTATTTTATGCCCTCTATTAAATATTGTGTTCCTTTAAGATTTACCTTGTCTTGCCAATCAAGCCACAAATACAGGAAATATACAACCTAAAAATAAGTGGACGCTCCAACAAGCCTTGAAATAGGGTGTCTGTCATTTGCAGAATGAGGTCCCCAGAGGGTGAATTTAGTGATGCTACCCCTCATAGCAGGCTAGCACCACCAAATTCACCCTCTGGGAACCTCATTCTGCAAATGATAGACACGCTATTTCAAGGATTGCGCTCCAAAGGTCTGATCATCCTGATCTATAAAGTAAACTACTGGTGGGGTGCCAGTTTAGTCTGGATTTACCACCTCCTTATAAAGTAAACTACTGATGGGGTGCCATGCAGTTTAGTCTCGATTTACCACCTCCTTATAAAGTTAACTACTGGTGGGGTGCCAGTTTAGTCTCGATTTACCACCTCCTTATAAAGTAAACTACTGGTGGGGTGCCAGTTTAGTCTGGATTTAAGACCTCCTTATAAAGTAAACTACTGGTGGGGTGCCAGTTTAGTCTGGATTTACCACCTCCTTATAAAGTAAACTACTGGTGGGGTGCCAGTTTAGTCTCGATTTACCACCTCCTTATAAAGTAAACTACTGGTGGGGTGCCAGTTTAATCTCGATTTACGACCTCCTGAGAATACTTTTAATATAGCCATTTCGAGGTCAGATTCGAAGATCCACGAGTTAAATGTGAATTATCCATATTAATGCTGCCAGGCTATTGTTGAATTTCTCACTCAAATTTCCCAAATTTGCATTAATTTATCATATTAACTAACAAATATCGCAAAATGAACAGCGTGATGGATGGAAATTTGTCGGCAGAATATGACGTCCATTGATTTATGCTTCACTAGCCGAGCTTTATATTGGAGAAATGCATGCTTTATGTGCGCTGGTTCAAAGAAGTCCGGTAGTTTGCTATCAAAGAAGTCCGGTAGTTTGCTATCTGCTATGTCTAAGAATTTATTATTGCCCAGGGACATGCCACTTATATAAAGCACCGCCGAATCAGATCTGGGTTCCCTATAATCTTTGGCCGAAATCTGGTTGGGATATCTGGATATATCTCCTTGGATTTTTTGTGCTAATCGCTCATAACATCGGATATATTAATGTCCATCGAGATCTTTTGAGGTCTTCAGTCATAATGTCAGATAAACAAGATACATTGATGTCCATAAAATCTTTTGAGGTTCTCACCCATCGATCAGCAGGGTTGACTGAAGGGCAAGGGGCAAAACCTTAGGAAACATGCTACTACATACAGTTATACAGCTATCTGCAGGTCGGGGGTGGTGACTGGACATTTTGTTCATCGGAATAACCACCCCCCCCCCCCCCCCCGCCTTCATGCTCCCTACACCTCGCCCCACTGCCTGGTTGATTCTGCTATTACAACAATTTTTGAATTGATCATTTATAGACCTGAATCTGGACTTTAAATCCAGAAGAAAATTAATGTTGCATATCAACGACCACTTTAGGTATTTTAATAAGGGGAACATTAAATTTCTTCTGAAGACCAATATGATTTTTGGATTACCATTGTGTCAAATAGAGAAGGCCGTGCAGAAAATGTGTGTCCCAGCTTCGCCTCCGTAAATGTTAAGTTGAATGTTGATATTAACAATATGTGTGACTTTAACCCTTTCTATACTAAATGGTTTCTCCCATTCAGTTATAAAAGTATACAATGGAACAGTCCATTGTTCATTTGGAGGGGCATTCAGGTAATAAAAGCGGACAGAAAACCGATAACAAAAGAGCAGAATGATTCATTTTGATTGGTTGGAAATGTTCAGATAATAAGTTCAGGTCATTTGGTGAAAAGAAAAAATGATAAAAAAAAATTTTTTATAAAAAATTGTTAAAGAATGTTAGAAAATATGATAAAAATTGATAAAGAATGTAAGAAAAAATTGTTAAACAATGTAAGAAAAAAGGTTCTGTTTTGAAAGCATTAATGTGTGCATGTATTATGTCTTTCCTCATTTGTTATTCTTTTAACTCCATAAAAAATAAAATAGATGAAATGTTACTGCAGCTTTAACTCTTTCTGTTCTAAATACTCATTCAGTTCCCTTAGGAAATGTTCAGATAATAAGTTCAACAAACTCCTTATCCACAGCAGAATTATCGGTAATTTTTCAGGATTTAGTCGCCATTCAGATAATAAGTTCAACAAACTCCTTATCCACAGCAGAATTATGGGTAATTTTTCAGGATTTAGTTGCCATTCATCAGAAAGCTCTCAGAATTAGGACATTACTGTATACTTTACTTAACTGGGAAAGAGAATTCATTTAGTAAATAAAGGGTTAAAAAAAATACCCCCAAATTTAATTCCTATCTCTCTCATATATATATCAACTGATTCGACTCTGCACTATAATCCTATATTAATTATATCAAGCACCATTCCTTCCACTTTTATTCTTTAATACCAGACAGAATGTTCTCTATTATGTCTCCGCAGTAACTGCTGCATTCCTCTTATTATGTCTTCAATGCCATTGATTTTTTCTTTATAATTTTAAGTGTTGCTAACAAGACCACCGCAGGTTTAGTTGTCCTGCTAATTTGTTATGTTGATTGTCGGTTCTGCGGAATTACTATGATGCTGGTAGGGCAAACTGATGCTGTTAAGAACATTTACTGTTATTTTTCCTAAAATTATAAATTTGCAGTGTTTGGCTAATCCGAGCGATTGGAGAAAAGGCCAGTTTGTATGAAACATTCAAGAACATGTCTATTTTTAAATATTTTAATAATGACTGCGCTGGTGTTTGTAAAATATCATGAAAAGATATCTTAATTATGGCCCATTTGCAACAACTATCTTATTAAAATATTTTACAGTATACATGTTTTTTAATGATTTATAACAGCTTTTCCTCGATTCATTCAGATTAGCCAAAGATTGCTAAAATGACAACTTTAGAAAACATAACAGTACTTATTTTTAACAACATCAGTTTGTCCTACCAGCATCATAGCAATTCAGCAGGACCCATCAGCATCATGGCAAATTAACTGGACCACTTAGTAACCCTTTCTGTACTAAATACTAATTGATGAGTAGTTCCCTTAGGAAATGTTCAGATAACAAGTTCAATAAATGACAAACTTATTATCTGATCATTTCCCACCAAAGAATATGAATAATTCTGCTCTTGTTTTATCTTTATTTTTGTCTGTCATTTTACTACATGAACACTCCCCCTAAATGAATAATATACCATCCCAATTAATACTTTTATAACTGATTGGGAGAATCCATTCAGTCTAGAAAGGTTAACTAGGGGTGTAGTAAAGATTGAGCTTTGATTGGTATTGTGAATAATTTGTAAAACCTTGATTATGAAATAATCAATTTTATTTTCAAAGCATCGAACTAAATTCAGAACGTTCGGGTGGTACCCCTTTAAGAACAGGATGTACATTTTATGTACGGACATGCGCAGTCTCTTTGTCCTCCATCAATCGGGAATAGAAAAATATAAATTTTGTGCAAACATAATTCCCATATTTCTTTGATTATCAGGATTCATTTTAATATCCTCCCACCCCAATAGTATGTTAGCAGCTTGAGATTTATGTATCATCTCTCACTAATCCGTCTCTTGAAATTCCAAAACTTTTTATTATGGCTACATATATGTTACCACTATTACTAAGGCAATAGCAAGATTATTGATGCTAGGTATGTTTATGGAGCATAGTTATATATCAGCAGGCGGGAGAGCGGTTGTTGGCCTCCACCTTCTTGACAATATATTTTGTTTAAGTTATTATTGGTTGTTTATGTTTATAATAATAAACAGCTCGTTTGAATCTGAACTACAGTGTTTGTTGTCAATGAACAAGCTCATCCTCTGAGTTCCCCTCTTGTCCCTATACATAGTCATTGAGATTCTGAAGAACATAAATCACATTTACAGCATATGAACCATATTTAGAGGGGACTAACCATATTTACAGCATATGAACCATATTTACAGCATATGAACCATATTTAGAGGGGACTAAACCATACCTCAACATAAACAAACTAATGTACAATATATAAATACCTTTAAAAATAAATGGAATCAAACTTAATAGTGAAAGGTCAGAATGTTTACAGAAATACATGTATATGGAAGGCTACAGTAACATCCTAGTAGACACTATATATACATGATTAAGTTTTTTCAACAAAATCTTGTATTATTCTGTAAATTCATCCAACACATGAAATATATGATCAGTTTTAGTGCCCTTTTAGTTTGTAAATTTGAAAATTAACTTCGCAGTGTATCCACTTAATAATATTTTTTTTCTATTTTAAGTGGATTCTTTGAGGTATTTAGCTCAGATTATAGAAAATTAACTTCTTGAAAATTACTCATGCCTCTAATACCTTAACCCTTTACCCAACAATCCGGCCAAAACCGGCCAAATAAAGCTTCAACAGCCTAAAATATCTTCGGTCTGTCTCAATAACATCATACAAATATGGATATCATTGGAACCGGCTCTTGACCACATTGTGATAGTTTTTTTAACACTTTTTACCATTTTTTCTTACATTCTTTAACAATTTTATAATTTTTAATGTGTTAAGCCAATGCATTCTCTTATATATGCGAGGCGACCTATGGTCGACTCGCATATATAAGAGAATGCATTGGCACAGGGCCCTTCTGTTGGGTAAAGGGTTAAGCAATAGTAAACTTTCTCATCAATATTCCACCTTTATTAAATAATTACATTAAGAACTAATTCTTCATACTTGAGAGCTCTCATAAATTGTACATGTCTATAATAAATGTTATTATTCTATCAATTTATCTGGTTTAATGGACCGGTTCACTAGAATGATAAATTATGTTTGCCTCAGTAGCTCTGAGTCATAAGCATCTTTCTATAGATTCCAAATCACAAATTGCCGGAAAGTTCTAAAATCAATTTTCTTTGAGGCATTGATGTGAACAGGTGAGAATTTGTAATTGTGGTTTATTTCCCTAATCCCACAATCACATACAGGGATGCAACTAAAGGCTGGTGATGGAGGGTGTCAAACTTTAAATTTTCAAATGCACCCATCCTGATTGGATCACCAAATTTTAAACCGAAGGGATATTTGTCACCTACTTAATCTTCAAATTTAATTTAGCTGAAAATTCTAATTTTGGAACTTTTTTTTCAGTAATTCAAACAAACCACTCATTTGACATGAAAGAGTTATCAGTGTCCAAGAATTGGTCTCAAAATTTTCTTAGTGGTAGCTCAAAAAATTCTAAAATTGTCAATATTCCAGTCAAAATGTGCTACATGTCTTATATGTACCACATGTGTTATTCAACAAATTTCTGGTAGTATCAGGGTTGGAATTTTGAACTTGTTTTATTTAGACCCTCGTTTTATTAACATTGGATATATATTGAGAAAATGAGGGGATTAAGCCACACCCTACCTCTTCTATCCCTCCATTCCTGATCATAAAATTTAGTAATATTGATGGCGGGAGGAGGTGGATCACACCTTATTGTATCACTGACCACATGTGTTATAAATAAAATTAATTCAAACTAACCTGCTCTCAGAGTAGTTGGTGTAATTTGAAGAATGAACAGAAACAGGGTACATCCAATAATACTGGCTCTCTTCCACATTTCTCTGAACCACATCATTATTCAAAATTTTTAAGTTCAATCCATTTGAACAAATTTCACTTGAAAATTCACTGAATTTAAATTATTTTCTGTCATATATTCCCCTTTGGAATTCCAAAATTTATTTCATGACAATTCCGCTGTCATCACTCAAACTGTCAACACATATATACATAAAAAATATCCATGTGTAGTTAAATTTATAATCCAGAATTTCAGCCTATTCCTGAATAACCAATACAATATCCATTAACTTAAGCTTCAAATTAACAGAAAGATCAACGATCTCCATATCGTTAAAACATACTTGAGAGATTATAGGGATAAGGAAATATAGAAATGCCCCTTTTCACTGTATTAGAATTCCAGGCATCCTTTGAAATGGTCTAGTGAATATTAGAACATTAATATTGTAATGCTCCATGCACGGCTCTACTCAAATTCCATAGAATTGTAAATCATCCTTGATATTTTGAATAAAACATGTTTTGAAATGCCTGTCAACGCATCAAAGCCGAGATTTAATTCATCCAATTAATTAGATGAAAATCCTCTTTATTCCACTATGATTTACTATGCGGCTCTCACCTTCCGTGGTGCTTTTCATCCGCGATGTTAAAGACTAAGCTTCAGTTGTTCAATGAAGAGACACTTAGCTGCCGATGTGAAGAATTGGCATTATGAGAGCTCTCTATACATCATGCCGAAAGAAACAATTAGTAATCGCATAACACACCGTGGCTGTGTAGGGCAATACAGCGAAATGAGTAGATGATCAGGCACTACACAGCGCCGTGTATTGGATGCAAGCGGTTATCAGAGTGATAATATCTCTACACACAGTCTCTGCTATGGTTTTGCCAGACGAGGTATCATCTACCTATTACAATACTATGATGATCATGTCTCGCTTGTGGGGGGACGTTTTTTGTGTGTGTGCATTAGTTATACCTGTTAGATGAGCGTTAAAAATATACTAATAGCAAGTGGTAAAAAGCCCAAACAGGGGTGGGAAGGAGGAATGTTGAGAATTTTGCTCTAATTTTCCCAATAGTCGGAAATTATATATACATGTAATGCTCTAATTAATCGACCTCTTAACCAAAGCAGAATTATGGGTAACTTTTCAGGATTTAGTCGGAAATATGGCTTGTTGCCATTCATCTGAAAGCTCTCGGGGAGAGCTTTCCGATGAATGGCAACAAGCCATATTTCCGACTAAATCCTGAAAAGTTACCCATAATTCTGCTTTGGTTAAGAGGTCGATTAATTAGAGCATTACTGTAGACTGAAGAATAGTCTAAAATTGTTCTGATTTTTTAATTTTCAAACTGATTTTTTTTCCATAGTGTCTTTCTTTTAGACCAATCATTGAATATTTTCATAATTTTAGGGGCTTGTTACATGAGTCGGGACAACTCGGTTTGCCGGGTAGCCTGGTCTCATGTGCTTTGTCACTAAAAATATAATGTGATGTTACATGAGCCGGCCCAAATTGGCAAACCAAGTTGTCCCGTCCTGCCTTACCGGGACAACTGGGTTAGCCGGGACAACTCGGCTCATGTAACAGCGAATTATCCCAGCTAGCAGTCTGGAACATAACCCGATTCATGTGAGTGACATTTAGTGACAGCCTAAGCCACTCACTTATAATATGGACACACCAACATTAGGGGCTGACATCGTGATGCTTGATTGACGACTAGATGGATGTGTGCAGGTCAATCCGAGTTGTTCCGACAAAGCGAGTTGTCTCGGCTCACGTAACAGCGTGACTGAGTCATCCCGGCAAACCGAGTTGTCCCGGCTAGCCGAGTTGTACAGGTACATGCAACAAGCCTCTTAGACCTACAAGTTTAGCTCTTGGAAAAATTCCAATATACATACATGTAGAGCCATATAGGGAGTGAAAATTCCTAAATACTAGAACCAGTCAAATATTCCATTATTTTCCTTTCCTATTTTCCTACTTCCAATGAGTCAAGGAGAGTGGGTGGAAATTGAATGTTCATGAATTGGAAGTCAAGTTGGGTCCTGGGATGGGGGTGAAGGAAATAAAATGAAAACTTGAACACCCCCCCCTCTCAATAGCACTGTCAGGGGACGCCGGAAGCATCCAAGGGCAGGGGGGGCAGAGCCTACAAAAAGGGCACTTTTCCGCAAAAAAGGGCATTTTCTCCGCAAACTCTGGAAAATAACCATATATTCATTGTGGCAAAAATCCCTATTTTAATGGTATTTGTCGGTTTTTATGGCCGTTTTGTGATAAAATTTACAAAATATTAATATTCCTTGTGAAATTGGTGGTATTTGGACCAAAAAAGTCACATTTTGCTATAAAAACACGAGATTAAACACACAAAAAGCATTTTCTGTCTCCAAGTCCTGCCCCCGCTCGCCCCCCTTGGTCAAGGGCAGGGGGGGTCAGCTGCCCCCTCTGCCCCCCCTCTTCCGGCGCCCCTGAGCACTGTGTAGAGTAATACTCCACAATAAGACGATGATGAAGCACTACACAACAGTGCACTGCATATTGAATGCAAGAGGTTATCACAGTGATACCATCTCTATACACACTCTCCGCTATGGTTTTACCAGATGAGGTAACATCTACCTATACTGTAGACTATGATGATTGTGTCTTGTGGGGGGACGTTTTTTGTATGTTCATTAGATGTACCTGTTGCAAGGGAAGAAAAAAAAATTCACAAGCAAGTGGCAACAGAGGTGGGGGTATAGTAAAGTGGGGTGACTTTACATAACAGAGGTGGGGGGTATAGTAAAGGGGGTGACTTTACATAACAGAGGTGGGGGTATAGTAAAGGGGGTGGGGGTATAGTAAAGGGGGTGACTTTACATAACAGAGGTGGGGGTATAGTAAAGGGGGTGGGGTATAGTAAAGGGGGTGGGGTATAGTAAAGGGGGTGACTTTACATAACAGAGGTGGGGGGTATAGTAAAGGGGGTGACTTTACATAACAGGTGGGGGTATAGTAAAGGGGTGGGGGTATAGTAATGGGGGGTGACTTTACATAACAGAGGTGGGGGTATAGTAATGGGGGGGGGTGACTTTACATAACAGAGGTTGGGGGGTATAGTAATGGGGGGGGGGTGACTTTACATAACAGGTGGGGGTATAGTAACAGGGGGGGTGACTTTACATAACAGGTGGGGGGATAGTAACCGGGGGGGGGGTGACTTTACATAACAGAGGTGGGGGTATAGTAATGGGGGGGGTGACTTTACATAACAGAGGTTGGGGGTATAGTAACGGGGGGGGGGGGGGGGTGACTTTACATAACAGGTGGGGGTATAGTAACAGGGGGGGTGACTTTACATAACAGGTGGGGGGATAGTAACCGGGGGGGTGACTTTACATAACAGAGGTGGGGGGTATAGTAATGGGGGGGGGGGGGGTGACTTTACATAACAGAGGTGGGGGGTATAGTAATGGGGGGGGGGGGGTGACTTTACATAACAGAGGTGGGGGGTATAGTAATGGGGGGGGTGACTTTACATAACATTCTCAACAGCTGGAGACATTATCAGCGAATGGTTTAAAATTGTTCTGATATTTTAATTTTCTCTTAAGATGTATTATAAAGCAACTGGTTTGTTAACCCTTCTCTTAAGATGTATTATAAAGCATCTGGTTTGTTAACCCTTCTCTTAAGATGTATTATAAAGCATCTGGTTTGTTAACCCTTCTCTTAAGATGTATTATAAAGCATCTGGTTTGTTAACCCTTCTCTTAAGATGTATTATAAAGCAACTGGTTTGTTAACCCTTCTCTTAAGATGTATTATAAAGCATCTGGTTTGTTAACCCTTCCAGGACTGGAGCTTCCTGAAATTTTGCGAAAACCATGTGCCATAGGTCGCCTCACATATATAAGAGAATACATTGGCCTAACAATATTTACCTTGATCTTGTAAGCCAGTGCATTCTCTTATATACAGTAATGCTCTAATTAATCGACTCCTTAAACACAGCAGAATTATGGGTAAATTTTCAGGATTTAGTCGGAAATATGGCTTGTTGCCATTCATCGGAAAGCTCTCACTGAGAGATTTCCGATGAATAAGGCACCTACAGTAATGCCCTAATTAATCGACTGCTTAACCACAATACAATTATGGGTAAATTTTCAGGATTTAGTCGGAAATATGGCTTGTTGCCATTCATCGGAAAGCTATCCCCGGTAGCTTTCCGATGAATGGCAACAAGCCATATTTCCGACTAAATCCTGAAAACTTACCCATAATTCTGCTGTGTTTAAGGAGTCGATTAATTAGAGCATTACCGTATGTGAGTCTCCCATAGGGCGCCTCGCATATATAAGAAAATGCATTGGCCTAACAATATTTACCTTGATCTTGTAAGCCAGTGCATTCTCTTATATATGCTCGGCTCTCTATGGGAGACTCGCATATATAAGAGAATGCACTGGCACAGGGTATTTAATGCTGCACCAGCGCAATTCCATTATATATCTCCATACTACCTGAAATAAAAGTGTCAATAACTAAATTAAGTTAAACTGATAACCCTTCCATGACTGGAGATTTCTGAAATTTTGCGAAAACCCTGTGCCAGTGCATTCTCTTATACATGTATATGCGAGTCTCCCATAAGGAGCCTTGCATATATAAGAGAATGCATTGGCCAAACAATATTTACCTTAACCTTGTAAGCCAATGCATTCTCTTATATATGCTCAGCTTTCTATGGGAGACTCGCATATATAAGAGAATGCATTGGCCAAACAATATTTACCTTAACCTTGTAAGCCAATGCATTCTCTTATATATGCTCAGCTTTCTATGGGAGACTCGCATATATAAGAGAATGCATTGGCCAAACAATATTTACTTTAACCTTGTAAGCCAATGCATTCTCTTATATATGCTCAGCTTTCTATGGGAGACTCGCATATATAAGAGAATGCATTGGCCAAACAATATTTACCTTAACCTTGTAAGCCAATGCATTCTCTTATATATGCTCAGCTTTCTATGGGAGACTCGCATATATAAGAGAATGCATTGGCCAAACAATATTTACTTTAACCTTGTAAGCCAATGCATTCTCTTATATATGCTCAGCTTTCTATGGGAGACTCGCATATATAAGAGAATGCATTGGCCAAACAATATTTACCTTAACCTTGTAAGCCAATGCATTCTCTTATATATGCTCAGCTTTCTATGGGAGACTCGCATATATAAGAGAATGCATTGGCCAAACAATATTTACCTTAACCTTGTAAGCCAATGCATTCTCTTATATATGCTCAGCTTTCTATGGGAGACTCGCATATATAAGAGAATGCATTGGCCAAACAATATTTACCTTAACCTTGTAAGCCAATGCATTCTCTTATATATGCTCAGCTTTCTATGGGAGACTCGCATATATAAGAGAATGCATTGGCCAAACAATATTTACCTTAACCTTGTAAGCCAATGCATTCTCTTATATATGCTCAGCTTTCTATGGGAGACTCGCATATATAAGAGAATGCATTGGCCAAACAATATTTACTTTAACCTTGTAAGCCAATGCATTCTCTTATATATGCTCAGCTTTCTATGGGAGACTCGCATATATAAGAGAATGCATTGGCCAAACAATATTTACCTTAACCTTCTAAGCCAATGCATTCTCTTATATATGCTCAGCTTTCTATGGGAGACTCGCATATATAAGAGAATGCATTGGCCAAACAATATTTACCTTAACCTTGTAAGCCAATGCATTCTCTTATATATGCTCAGCTTTCTATGGGAGACTCGCATATATAAGAGAATGCATTGGCCAAACAATATTTACCTTAACCTTGTAAGCCAATGCATTCTCTTATATATGCTCAGCTTTCTATGGGAGACTCGCATATATAAGAGAATGCATTGGCCAAACAATATTTACTTTAACCTTGTAAGCCAATGCATTCTCTTATATATGCTCAGCTTTCTATGGGAGACTTGCATATAGAAGAGAATGCATTGGCCAAACAATATTTACCTTAACCTTGTAAGCCAATGCATTCTCTTATATATGCTCAGCTTTCTATGGGAGACTTGCATATATAAGAGAATGCATTGGCCAAACAATATTTACCTTAACCTTGTAAGCCAATGCATTCTCTTATATATGCTCAGCTTTCTATGGGAGACTCGCATATATAAGAGAATGCATTGGCCAAACAATATTTACCTTAACCTTGTAAGCCAATGCATTCTCTTATATATGCTCAGCTTTCTATGGGAGACTCGCATATATAAGAGAATGCATTGGCCAAACAATATTTACTTTAACCTTGTAAGCCAATGCATTCTCTTATATATGCTCAGCTTTCTATGGGAGACTCGCATATATAAGAGAATGCATTGGCCAAACAATATTTACCTTAACCTTGTAAGCCAATGCATTCTCTTATATATGCTCAGCTTTCTATGGGAGACTCGCATATATAAGAGAATGCATTGGCCAAACAATATTTACCTTAACCTTGTAAGCCAATGCATTCTCTTATATATGCTCAGCTTTCTATGGGAGACTCGCATATATAAGAGAATGCATTGGCCAAACAATATTTACCTTAACCTTGTAAGCCAGTGCATTCTCTTATATATGCTTGGCTTTCTATGGGAGCCTCGCATATATAAGAGAATGCATTGGCCAAACAATATTTACCTTAACCTTGTAAGCCAGTGCATTCTCTTATATATGCTCGGCTTTCTATGGGAGCCTCGCATATATAAGAGAATGCATTGGCCAAACAATATTTACCTTAACCTTGTAAGCCAGTGCATTCTCTTATATATGCTCAGCTTTCTATGGGAGCCTCGCATATATAAGAGAATGCATTGGCCAAACAATATTTACCTTGACCTTGTAATACAGTGCCTGAGAATAAGGTGCCTGTTATTTGCAAAATGAGGTCCCAAGAGGGTTAATTTAGTGACACTACCCCACACAGAAGACTAGCATCACTAAATCACCCTCTGGGGACCTCATTATACCCCTCGCAACGAAGTTAGGGGGGGTATACTGGAATCAGCTTGTCCATCCGTCGTCCATCCATCCGTCATCCGTCCGTCCGTCTGTGAACACAAATTTGTCCGGAGTTTTTCTCAGTCATTTTTTTTATCAGTTTCCGTGAAACTTGGCACAGACATCAACCACCATGGGAATTTTAACCTGTGCACCTGCGATTATGATGTCTTTTCGCAACATGCATAATTTTGTCCGAGCTTTTATTCCTACATTTTTCGATCAATATGCACCTGCAATGGGAACTGTTATTTTATTATTTTAACTAAATGTTTACTGACATGTGAAACATCTTAGTATTTTAAAAACATGGGGGGGGGTATCCTTAGTCCCATTGGGACAGTCACACCTCTAGTTCTGCTTAGACCTCATCTTCTCTGGAAAGTTTCTTTATTATCAAATTTCTAATACTATATATATTAAACTTCTTCACATAGATTCTATTTCTTTTTTAGTTTAGTTTCTCTATATCCCCAAATTGGCAGACAATACATTGCATAATCAAGATTCCCAATGGGTGTACATCACATTATTCACCATTTGGGAACTTCAATCTGAGTCTATGTCTCCCATAGCCGATGAGGCCATGCAGAATGAGGTCCCAGGGTTTGTATTTGGTGTTGCTAGCCCGCACTGCGGGATAGCGTCACTAAATTCACCCTCTGGGGACCTCATTCTGCAAATGTCAGACACTAAATTCAGGCTTGGTTTGAACATCCAGATTACGTACGTGTAATTTGGAAGGAGCCCAGAGACCAGCTGAGAGGGTGACTTGGGAGATATCTTCTTAAATTTTGTCACTTCTAGGTATTTTGTCCTAGGGCAAGCCTGCAAATAGCGTGTCTGTAATTTGTAGAATGAGGTCCCCAGAGGGTGAATTTAGTGATGCTATCCCACACAGTGGGCTAACATCACCAAATTCACCCTCTGGAGACCTCATTCCGCTTAGGCTTCATGTTTTGGGAAGTATCTATAAATTAAGATTGTTTTTAGTTACATTTCCCTTCTAGGAAGTTTCTATATCCCCTAATTTGCAGAAGATAAAATTCATAATTGAGGTGTCCAATGGGTGAACATCACCAACTTCAACTGGGGAACTTCAATCTGATCATTAATAAGGTCTCCCATAGTAGTTGAGGGCCTAAGCAGAATGAGGTCCCCAGAGGGTGAATTTAGTGATGCTAACACTAAATTCACCCTCTGGGGACCTCATTCTGCAAATGACAGACACGCTACATGTATTTGCAGGCTTGTCCTAAGGGAGAAGTGATTTCTCTCTCATATACCAGTATGCAATATGCCCCTACAGGCTACAGCATATTTAACCCTTTCTATACTAAATGGGTTCTCCCGTTCAGTTATAAAAGTATACCTTGGAATGATCCATTGTTCATTTGGAGGGATTTTAAGGTGATAAAAGCAGACGACAGATAAATAAAAGTGCAAAAGGAGCCCTATTTAATGAGGGAAATGTTCAGATAATAAAAACTTAATTTCTGAACATTTATGGGATACTGATCAAATTTGCTTTAGTATAAAAAGGGTTAAAAATTGTTTTCTTATTATAATAGTGTCCTTACTCATTATAATTATTTGATAAATGGGCTCTTGTATTGCATAATAATTATTGGATCATAGAATGGTGATGTTGGGGGGGGGGGGCATAATAATTATTGGATCATAGAATGCCGATGTTGGGGGGGGGGGGGCATAATAATTATTGGATCATAGAATGCCAATGTAAATTGAACTTAAGCCATTACGCCCTTTCATTGATGACAGTCCACTTCTCCCTAATAATCTCACATTATGCCCTTTCATTGATGACAGTCCACTTCTCCCTAATAATCTCATTTTGAAATCTCTAGATTTGTCCCTGGAGGAATATATGTGTGGAATAGTTCTGAGGCCAAAATAAAAAATATAGTTGTTTACCACTTGCCTGGCAAGTATCTGGAAAAAGATGCTGACCCGCAAGAATGCTGCAAGTAAACCTGGAAATAGCTAGTGTGTCTGACATTTGCAGAATGAGGTCCCCTTGATGGTTATTTTAAGTGCTGAGTCCTCAATTGCTATGGCAGACCTAGGATCAGATTGAATTTCCCCAGTTGAAGTTGGTGATATTCTCCCATCACCCATAGCCACCTCGATTATGCATCTATCTTCTACAAATAGGGGATATATAAACTGAACACATGGAGGAAAAGTAACTAAAAACAATGTGAATTTGACACTGTATGATACTTCTGAACACAGAAGATGAGGCCTAAGCAGAATGAGGTTCCCATAGAGTGAATTTCACCTTCTGGGGACCCCATTCTGCAAATGACAGACACACCAGTTCAAGGCTTGGAAAAATGATGCTGACCTGCAAGATCCAGTGCTGCCGGTCATGGCTGAACAGAAATACTGAAATGTGCATTGCAAACATGAGAATCTGCAGTTTTTTCACCAGAGTTATGGCCCTTTTCATTGGAATTTGCACTTAGTTTTTAGTTTCCAGATGATAACTTTAGTAAGTCTGAATTGAATGATATCAAATTTGGTATGTCAGTTTACCAATCTTTACCAGAGCGCACCAGTCATGCTTCCTTTCTGACTCTGTAACCGGCTGGGTACTAGTCCGTGTTTCTATATTTAGCATGGGATTTTCCAGCAAAAAATGGCGAAACCCGATCGCTCCAAAGTCAGATTTTCTATGTGCTTTGAGAACAATTCCCACACTAAAACATAATGACAGAATGGAAAATCAGAGCGGTAGTTTTGTTGACGATTTTCGCAAGCTACTGGTCAAATTGCAGCAAATTAGAACTCTTGTGTTTGACTTGCCATTCGAGTTGTGACAATGTCGTACACGTGCGTTTATACTATTGTGTTGATAAAGATAATCGGAGAACCGAATCACACCATTTCGAAATTTCGTTCTTCGGTTTTAGTGGGACTTTTCAAACATAAGGTCCAAAATTTATACAAATTTTGTTCGATATTTTGTGTGCTTATCAAGGGCAGCATGTTGCTCTGTTCGCTTAGTATATATTTTAATATCGCAGAAGTCCACCAAATGTGGGTGAAATGTCGCCGGTAGCAGCGGTCTTACCGAGTCATCAAGGGAGGTAAACCCTGCATGGAGTTTGTCAGTTTACTAGCCAAAAATACATGTCAAGTTCGAACTTGGGTTCTGCCAGCCAAATTTCACCAGAGTTATGGCCCATTGTTGTTACCACAGGCATACAGTAATGTCCTAAATAATTGACTCCTGAAATGTTACCCATAATTCTGCTGTGGAGTCGATTATTTAGAGCATTACTGTATTTTGCCACGCCCTAGCGATGCTCTTGTTTTCAAGCTGCTGAGAACACAAAAATAATAACGACAGGCATAAAATAATAACGACAGGCATAAAATCATATTATTAACTATCATTAGCATCCTATGAGAAGAAAAATTAATAACTTTGTACTGCATATTATATTATATAGAACAGGGTTTAGAAGCTTTGCTGCCTTTCATGTGTGCTATCTATGATTGCATCAGGTGGAATGATCTTACATTGTCTCAGGTTTGTAGACATTTTTCTGCTCCATTTTTCTTATCAAAAAAGTTATTTTTTCTAGTTCAATTTCTTTATAAGTTGATACATATCTGCTCTGTGGTAATATCAGGTATGTATCCAGGGCCATGGCTAGAGGGTCTCCATGGGGTGTCCACTATCAAATTACCAACTGAACCTTCCAACCCCCCCCCCCCCCCCCACAGCTTATGAATCAGACCAAATTCTCCAAAAAAGTTCATGAAATATCATCAACACTGCCCCTCCCCTCATTTGGAATTTTGGAAATGTTACCTCAAGTTTTCCAACTGTTGCAACCTGACACCCTGACCCGGAGCACTCCCCCTTCTATAATTGAAAATTTCTTAGCTGATGGCCATTTCAGTCAAAAAAGTAGGAAAATATGTGACAGTTGATCTAATAACTACACATTCCCCATTAATTACTGGTTGGAAAATCAAACCATGAGAAAAAATTGCGTGAGACCCCCCACCCCCCCCCAATCCCTTGTTGCCTCATCCCTGTCTGTGTCTTTTCCTGTTAATAATATCTTTAACCCTTTCAATGCCAAGTCGATACAAAAATCTGAAAACACTGAAAAGGGTTAATGTTATAAACTCAATGGTTATCATACTATAGCTATGCTAAATATTTTCTTTTGATCTCATTAAAGGGTTTCCACACCTAGCATATCTCATGACGTGGGAAGTTTGGATGGACCAACAAAAAAAACTACTTAATTGTTGAGCTAGTACACCACCTCATGGAATCTATACTATCTGAAGACTACATCAGACATATTATATACAATAAAAATGTCAACAGATGACTTTAATCATAGTTTTAGAAGGAACATTTTGGGAGGAGTGTTCTCATGAAGTATACAAATTTATTGGAAATGAATAACTGCCATCAAAAGTACATGATCTGAACTCAAATGACTATTTAATTGAGAGCAACACTGCTTCAAGAATGTTACATGTAGTTGTTGCTGGAAACTTGTGAGTAGCCGTTAGCAAGAACTGTCACATTGAAGAACCAGCCCAATGAATACAAATGTTGGTATGCAGGTCTGTCCACTCAAGCAGGCTCCTTTTGGAAGCCTATTCAGCATATGGGGGGCCTACAGCCCCTGCAAATTGGGAGCTCACATTTACATCTTAGGTAGCACATGGCGGCTCCTGTGTGCTACGAACACATTTTTGATCGTTTAAACATTTTTATTGAAAAAAAAATTCCAAATTGAACTCCTTGCTCAATTCAACACAATTATTTATATATATTTTTTTCAAATTATTTTTTTTTTTTTTAAACCAAAATTTGAAAAACTAACACTTTATAAACATCCATCGGGGTACTCCGAGTCATCACACCAAATTTGGTTGAAATCGGTCCAGGCGTCTGGGAGAAAATTTGCAGACAGACAGACAGATCCTACTCTTTATATATAGACTAGCTGAAACATGCTCCCAATCACCATTGGAGACAAGTGGCCCTTTTGTGCAATTTTTGCTCATTTTGATTTAAAAAACCCATTTATTTATCATTAAAAAAAAGATTATTTTTTTTGTATTTAGATTGAACTCATTTCTTTAATAAAATTATTTTTAAAATAAATTTTTTTTAAACCTAACGCCGTTATAACAGGGATCTGGAGGGGAATCGCGAACAGACAGATCATACTCTTTTATATATATAGATAACTGCATGGTCAGAGGGTGAATTTAGTGATGCTAGCCTGCTGTGCGGGACAGCATCACTAACTTCACCCTCTTGGGACCTCATTCTGCAAATGACAGACACACTATTTCATGGCTTGTACACATCCATCCTTCCACTATTATTCTTAAAACTTTTGCTTACAGAATCATAAGAGTCCATGGGGTCGAGATATGGGCGGCTACATTACAAGACCGTTTCAGATTAGGTGACATTCGGGAAAATCGAAAGCGTGTTTACGACACATAGTGCCCTAAATAATCGACCCCCTTAACCACAGCATAATTATGGGTAACTTTTCAGGATTTAGTGAGAAATATGGCTTGTTGCCATTCATCGGAAATCTCTCAGTGAGAGCTTTCCGATGAATGGCAACAAGCCATATTTCCGACTAAATCCTGAAAAGTTACCCATAATTCCGCTGTGGTTAAGGAGCCGATTACTTAGGGCATTACTGTAATTTGTCCCAAACATTCACAGAGCATCCTACAAGATCATTTCAGATTAGGTCACATGACTCAGTTGGGTCGAGATGCACGCAGCTACAAGATCATTTCAGATTAGGTCACATTCGGGAAAATCAAAAGCGTGTTTACGCCACATAATTTGCCCCAAACATTGACAAAGCATCCTCCCCATTTAATACATTAGTCCTCTCGTAGATCCATGGCTTCCATCAATTAGCATCGAGATGGTATCCATTCAACGCTACCAACATTCAGCTTAAAATATCTATCACACTTACACGATTGCTTAACCCTTTACCCAACAAACCGGCCAAAACCGGCCAAATAAAGCTTCAACAGCCTAAATTATCTTGGGTCTGTCTCAATAAAACCATACAAATATGGATATCATTGGAACCGGCTCCTTGACCACATTGTGATTGTTACAGTTATGCCCTGTGCCAATGCATTCTCTTATAAATGCGAGTCGACCATAGGTCGCCTCGCATATATAAGAGAATGCATTGGCCTAAAAAAAATCTTTTTTTACCATTTTTTCTTACATTCTTTAACAATTTTATAATTTTTAATGTGTTAAGTCAATGCATTCTCTTATATATGCGAGGCGACCTATGGTCGACTCGCATATATAAGAGAATGCATTGGCACAGGGCCGTTCTGTTGGGTAAAGGGTTAATACATAAGTATAAGGTTTTGTGACAAGGGATCTACGATGGGTAACATCACACCTGATATTAATAATTATTGTGGTGGATTGACGGTACCATGGTGTGACAATGACGGCTTGGAGTTAATGTTCAACAGAGGTTGAACACAGGCTTTAAGCTGTCAATACCTTACCACACCATGTTACGATCAAACATCACAATGAAATATATGTCTTGCCGACAGTCCTGGTCATTCATAGCAAGTCGATACTAATTCTGAAGAATGATCAGCAGAAAATATCAAAATATCATATCGCTCTCTCCATAATGTTCTTAAACGTAAATGACGTAAATAATTGTCCTTTTTGTTTTGTTTTTATTATAAATGTTTGTTTATGTTATAGCAGAAACCAAAATTCATTTATCTTTTAATTTTGATATTTTCAGTAATATCCGTTTCTTTTTATGATAAGAGAAAATCCAAGAATTATAACACTTCCTTCATATTGTGTGTTTATTGTCCATGATAAACATGCTCAAAATAGTGACCATGTATATTCCACGCAAATAACTCACAAAAACATACAAAACCATAAATAGCAACATTGAGTGAATGGTAAACGCAGAACTAATAACTTTAAACGCTGATGATCTGATATTTAGCGCAAGTATGTGGGTGGCAATGATAATATAATTTCAAACAACAAGATACTGAAAACTAATATTGTGCATTGCGTGGTACATATTCCCGTTGTAAAGTGACGATTGAAGTAATTTGAACAAAATTGTCTATTAAGAAACCGGCTTGGAAGCAGTATGAAAATTAGTATTAAATAAAATGTATGATGTACAGTCTCTTCGATCTAGTGAGATAGGGTACTATTCTGTTGAAGAGATGAATCTTTCTTTACAGTATAATCAGCATTACGACATACATGTATGGTTTATTATCACGGAGAGTGTTGAAAATTCCGGAAATATAACTAGTATTTACACAGCAAGGGTGTCGACTTCAGTTTCTGCGTTACATTCAATAATTAATCATCGTTCCAAATGAAACTACCACGCACTATGTGACGAAATATTACTTCGTGTGTTGCATGCCCGAAATAACTGTTTTTGGCCCGACTGTTTGGATGCATTATAAGCAGAAACCCCGAACATAAATCATTGGGTTAATGTGGGTTGCAGTGATCAATAAATCATTCAGTTAGATCTGTTTTAATTATATGTGTACCTTTAAAGATATATAACAACATACTTGTAAATTACCAATGTGTATTTTTGCTTATAGGTGGTTATCCAATATGTTGCTTTTGTCGTAGCATGGATTGGAGTTGCGGCCATTTTGGCAGCCATTTCATCGCCGCGATTGCATTATTTTCTGTCCTTGTCACTCTATTCGCCCTCTATACTCTAATTTCACACTGGTATATATCGGATGGAGGATTAATGCGTTCTGGTGTCGCCGATGAAGGATATTGTGGAAAAACGTACTTCACAAGGTCGAAAATGGGTATTTTTTTAAATCTCCGTAAAAAAGTTTGCTTAGCCTCGGAGCGGATTTTAGCCGATTTTGGATATGTTGTAGTGGATATATTCCTCTTCAAATTGGAATAAAATCCAACTTAGTCCAAATTTATTCTAGGTCAAACCTTTTATCGACCAGACTAATAGTGCATTTGGTTGAAATTACCACACAGGCTGAAGTAAGGTAATGAATCGAAATATAGCAATACCTGATGATAGGTCTGTAATAATAATTCCTCAGGACAGATGAACAGCAGAGCTGATTTTCTTCAAGGGTGGTACAGTCTTTATGATTATTATGCCACAAACCTGGTTATAACACTATTAGAACGGCAGCCTTTAATCAACAAGTGCATTATGAAGACCAGAACTAATGGGAAATGCATGTTAATACACCTGGGCTCAAATAGCTTTATCAGAGAGAATTCCGTTATAATTAAATTCATTCATTAAACCCACAGTCTCTGAACAGGGTTTTATAATGATTGATGATAATTTATGATAGTAGTGTTATCTCAAGTTGAAAGTAAAAAAAAAAAATCTTAACCCTTTACCCAACAGAAGGGCCCTGTGCCAATGCATTCTCTTATATATGCGAGTCGACCATAGGTCGCCTCGCATATATAAGAGAATGCATTGGCTTAACACATTAAAAATTATAAAATTGTTAAAGAATGTATTCAATCAATGTAAGGAAAATTGGTAAAAAGTGTTAAAAAAAGATTTTTTTAGGCCAATGCATTCTCTTATATATGCGAGGCGACCTATGGTCGACTCGCATATATAAGAGAATGCATTGGCACAGGGCATAACTGTAACCATCACAATGTGGTCAATGAGCCGGTTACAATGATATCCATATGTGTATGGTTATATTGAGACAGACCTAAGATATTTTAGGCTGTTGAAGCTTTATTTGGCCGGTTTTGGCCGGTTTGTTGGGTAAAGGGTTAAAGACCCCTATCTTATCAAAGCAGAAACAGACGTTCAAGTTACTCCAGATATTTGATATTATAATTTATAGTAGGTGGTGTGGACAATATTTGATGAATGTGTCTTGGGGAGGGTATCTCCACCTACGAATTTAACTGCATTCCTCACTTTTTTGTGGGGATATTCATTTGCACCCTTCATACATTAATGCCCTAAATAATCGACTCCTTAACCACAGCAGAATTTTTGGGTAACTTTTCAGGATTTAGTTTGCAATATCCCTTGTTGCCATTCATCAGAAAGCTCTCAGTGAGAGCTTTCCGATGAATGGCAACAAGCCATAATTTTGCTGTGGTTAAGGAGTTGATTATTTAGGGCATTACTATACATGGCAGTATAAGAAAACACTCCTCAAACTTGAAATTAGCAAATTTCGTAATTTTGCGGCCAGACGCCTCCCTACCGATACATCCCTAGTTTTATTATAGTAAAAAAATTTGATGAGTCAGTTTGATGTTAATTTCCGACCAAATTTGTAATCAACTTCATTAACAGGTAGGCGTTTTTGTTAATTGATTCAAGTGGTTAGGATGTGATTTTTCTTTCTGGTCATGGTTAATAACTGTGAGTATAAACATAAATCCCCATGAACAAGCCTTGAAATAGGGTGTCTGTCATTTGCAGAATGAGGTCCCCAGAGGGTGAATTTAGTGATGCTACCCCGCATAGCAGGCTAGCATCACCAAATTCACCCTCTGGGGACCTCATTCTGCTTACACCTCAGCAGAATGAGGTCCCTAGAGGGTGAATTTGGTGATGCTATCCCACTATGCGGGGTAGCATCACTAAATTCACCCTCTGGGGACCTCATTCTGCAAATGACAGACACCCTATTTCAAGGCTTGTTCATGAAACTTGTTTTGTAATATATTCTCTTCTCTCTGTACTATTTCAGTCTAAAGAATTTAGTAGCTGTTAAAGAGAATCTAATAGGCTGTAAGAGGGAGTTTGATGTCTCTTGCTCTTCACGCTGGGTGTGGATCCATTTAGAAGTTTGATGTCTCTTGCTCTTCACGCTGGGTGTGGATCCATCTAGAAGCGTTAGGGTAAGAATGAGCTAAATTGTATCCACACAGGTGCCTCAATATTTTACGATTTCTCAAAATAGGATGGTTTTGCACCTTCGTAAATAAAATTTGTACCAACTCGAACCTGAAATTTCCACAGACATGAGGATAAAGGTTAAAGAGAATTGATTCTCGTCAAAGTAATGAACTGTGTTGCATTATGGGACTGGTTCAATTAGATTTATGTAAATCTGATTAAACTTCATGAGATCTGCACAAATTGGACCACCAACAGTCAAGCCTGCAAATAGCGTGTCTGTCATTTTCAGAATGAGGTCCCCAGAGGGTGAATTTTGTGACGCTATCCCGCATAGTGAGCTAGCATCACCAAATTCACCATCTGGGAACCTCATTCTGATTAGGCCCTCAACTGCTATGGCAGAACTAGGATCAGAATGAAGTTCCCAGTTGAAGTTGGTGATGTTCACCCATTGGGCACCTCGATTATGAATTTTATCTTCAGCAAATTAGGGGATATAGAAACTTCCTAGAAGGGAAATGTAACTAAAAACAATCTTAATTTGATACTATAGATACATCCCAGAAGATGAAGCCTAAGCAGATTGAGGTCTCCAGAGGGTGAATTTCGTGATGTTAGCCCGCTGTGCAGGATAGCATCACTAAATTCACCCTCTGGGGACCTCATTCTGCAAATGACAGACACACTATTTGCAGTCTTGCCTCCAACAGTTTTTGCACTCTCATAACATTACCATTATTCTGGTGATCAAGCCTTGAAATAGTATGTCTGTCATTTGCAGAATGAGGTCCCCAGAGGGTGAATTTAGTGATGCTATCCCGCATAGCGGGCTAGCATCACCAAATTCACCCTCTGGGAACCTAATTCTGCTGAGTTGTAAGCAGAATGAGGTCCCCAGAGGGTGAATTTGGTGATGCTAGCCCGCTATGCAGGATAGCATCACTAAATTCATCAGGAGACCTCCTCATTCTACATAAATTCACCTACTCTTTTATTTATATAGATAACTGCATGGTCAGAGGGTGAATTTAGTGATGCTAGCCTGCCGTGCGGGATAGCATCACTAAACTCACCCTCTTGGGACCTCATTCTGCAAATGACAGACACACTATTTCAAGGCTTGCTGGTGATAATTCACTGGAACGTCTTTCAACTAGGAAGAGATTTGGAAGCTCGAAGAGTGTCTCAGGTCAGAACACTCCTCATAAAGAATGTTGAGGTACGTGTGTACAAAGTGCCTTGAACAGACAAGGAAATATGAGTTGAACAATTCTTAAAAACTTTAAGGTGTTGAGCATTCCTTGCAGTCCCTTCCTGAACTTCTTGAAATTTTGCGAAAACCCTGTGCCAATGCATTCTCTTATATATGTGAGTCTCCCTGTAGCCTCACATATATAAGAGAATACATTGGCCTAACAATATTTACCTTGACCTTGTAAGCCAGTGCATTCTCTTATATATGCCAGGCTCCCTATGGGAGACTTGTGTATATATAAAAGAGAATGCACTGGCAGAGGGTTTTAATGCTGCACCATCACAGCTCCCGTCATGAAAGGGTTAAAACATTAGTGCAGCACCAGTTGAACACGTACAACACTTACGGAAACATCCTCCAGGCAGCACTACTTAAAGGCACGGACGGCGTTCGTTGCAGAAATATTCATATTTGTTCAAATCGCCATCAACGGAAGGAATATTAAAAAATATATAGTTTTGTTCATATGCCAAACATAATCAGCGCGTAAATAGTATATTGTCATAAAAACGTACAATGGTTTACATAAACAAGAGCCTGCTTGTGTTACAGAGGTTTTGCTTCTGATAACACAGCGCAATTCTATTGGTTAATCACACACAAATGATATAAACGCTCTTTATTATTTCCATATCAAGAAAACTAACAAATAACGCTCTTTATGTTTACCATATCCAGATCTAAACAAAAGCCAGGTAACGTAACGTTTTTTTGGTTTTGTTTCCATAACAAAGGAAAAATTGACAATAACATACTGTTTATGCCATATTTCGGATTGGTATAAGAACAAAGTCTGTCTATAGTTTACTATTCTTTCTGTTTATGGTGGTGTTTGACGGAGGTGAATATTTTAACAGCATACCCACTGCCAACGCCGCCCGTATCTTTAAAGCTTTCTATACTAAATGGTTTCTCCGACACAGATAAAAATACTAGCTTGCACGAGTTTTAATGAACATATGTGTCGTGTTCCTCAAGTTTTAATTTTACTTTCAAAATGGCAAAAAAATTCTCTCAGTTTAGTTCTTACTTCAAATAAATAAATCATTTGAAATGGTATGACTTTCGAATAATACACACCACATGGTTACATAAACAAACCCTGGCAAATTTTGGGTTTTTCAGTGTTCGACTTATTTGGTGTTTACCAATTACCAGGGCTCATTATAATTAAAGTCGTATTTGACACATTCACAGAAATATTTATAGAGTAGTTTATTAGCGAGAAAGTGGTATGAACCAAATAAGATAAAATTTCAACAAATTTCAAGTTCAACAAATGACCTTATCTGAACACTTCCTATGTGAACAACTTATCAATGTGTATTCAGAATAGAAAGTGTTAAAATAAGATCACCATGACATATTACAAGGTTAGGAAATAGAATGGGTTAAAATAAGAGTGTCATAACATATTACAAGGTTAGGACATAGAATGGAACAATTTTCTTTGATAAACATCAGAAATGTTCAGTAGGAGATGTTGTCAAGTGTGTTATAAACACAGAACTGCACATGTATGTTATTGCCTGGGTCACTATTGTAGTCAGATGCAACCAAAGTGTGACTTATAATTGTATTTTGAATCGTATGCAGATTTACTTGAACAGGAAACTCTGCAGCCTCCCTTGATCTGAGTTATGATATTGTGAATATATTGGAAATATTTTTTTTGATGTTTTACCCCACTAGTTGTTTCAGTGCTTTCTGTGCCAGAGTAAACAAGGGAAAGGATAGCACAACTTCCATTTTTATTCCATTGTAAGGCCATAACAATAAAATAGCCTGGTTTACTGACATTGTAAGGCCATAACAATAAAATAGCCTGGTTTACTGACATTGTAAGGCCACAACAATAAAATAGCCTGGTTTACTGACATTGTAATGCCACAACAATAAAATAGCCTGGTTTACTGACATTGTAAGGCCATAACAATAAAATAGCCTGGTTTCTAACATTGTAAGGCCACAACAATAAAATAGCCTGGTTTCTAACATTGTAAGGCCATAACAATAAAATAGCCTGGTTTACTAACATTGTAAGGCCACAACAATAAAATAGCCTGGTTTACTGACATTGTAATGCCACAACAATAAAATAGCCTGGTTTACTGACATTGTAATGCCACAACAATAAAATAGCCTGGTTTACTGACATTGTAAGGCCATAACAATAAAATAGCCTGGTTTCTAACATTGTAAGGCCACAACAATAAAATAGCCTGGTTTCTAACATTGTAAGGCCACAACAATAAAATAGCCTGGTTTACTGACATTGTAAGGCCACAACAATAAAATAGCCTGGTTTACTGACATTGTAATGCCACAACAATAAAATAGCCTGGTTTACTGACATTGTAATGCCACAACAATAAAATAGCCTGGTTTCTAACATTGTAAGGCCATAACAATAAAATAGCCTGGTTTACTGACATTGTAAGGCCATAACAATAAAATAGCCTGGTTTACTGACATTGTAATGCCATAACAATAAAATAGCCTGGTTTCTAACATTGTAAGGCCATAACAATAAAATAGCCTGGTTTCTAACATTGTAAGGCCATAACAATAAAATAGCCTGGTTTCTAACATTGTAAGGCCACAACAATAAAATAGCCTGGTTTACTGACATTGTAATGCCACAACAATAAAATAGCCTGGTTTACTGACATTGTAATGCCACAACAATAAAATAGCCTGGTTTACTGACATTGTAAGGCCATAACAATAAAATAGCCTGGTTTCTAACATTGTAAGGCCACAACAATAAAATAGCCTGGTTTCTAACATTGTAAGGCCATAACAATAAAATAGCCTGGTTTACTAACATTGTAAGGCCACAACAATAAAATAGCCTGGTTTACTGACATTGTAAGGCCACAACAATAAAATAGCCTGGTTTACTGACATTGTAATGCCACAACAATAAAATAGCCTGGTTTACTGACATTGTAAGGCCATAACAATAAAATAGCCTGGTTTCTAACATTGTAAGGCCATAACAATAAAATAGCCTGGTTTCTAACATTGTAAGGCCACAACAATAAAATAGCCTGGTTTACTGACATTGTAATGCCACAACAATAAAATAGCCTGGTTTACTGACATTGTAATGCCACAACAATAAAATAGCCTGGTTTACTGACATTGTAAGGCCATAACAATAAAATAGCCTGGTTTCTAACATTGTAAGGCCACAACAATAAAATAGCCTGGTTTCTAACATTGTAAGGCCATAACAATAAAATAGCCTGGTTTACTAACATTGTAAGGCCACAACAATAAAATAGCCTGGTTTACTGACATTGTAAGGCCACAACAATAAAATAGCCTGGTTTACTGACATTGTAATGCCACAACAATAAAATAGCCTGGTTTACTGACATTGTAATGCCACAACAATAAAATAGCCTGGTTTACTGACATTGTAATGCCACAACAATAAAATAGCCTGGTTTCTAACATTGTAAGGCCACAACAATAAAATAGCCTGGTTTCTAACATTGTAAGGCCATAACAATAAAATAGCCTGGTTTACTGACATTGTAAGGCCATAACAATAAAATAGCCTGGTTTACTGACATTGTAATGCCATAACAATAAAATAGCCTGGTTTCTAACATTGTAAGGCCATAACAATAAAATAGCCTGGTTTCTAACATTGTAAGGCCATAACAATAAAATAGCCTGGTTTCTAACATTGTAAGGCCAGAACAATAAAATAGCCTGGTTTACTGACATTGTAATGCCACAACAATAAAATAGCCTGGTTTACTGACATTGTAAGGCCATAACAATAAAATAGCCTGGTTTACTGACATTGTAAGGCCATAACAATAAAATAGCCTGGTTTACTGACATTGTAAGGCCATAACAATAAAATAGCCTGGTTTACTGACATTGTAAGGCCATAACAATAAAATAGCCTGGTTTCTAACATTGTAAGGCCACAACAATAAAATAGCCTGGTTTACTGACATTGTAATGCCATAACAATAAAATAGCCTGGTTTACTGACATTGTAATGCCACAACAATAAAATAGCCTGATTTACTAACATTGTAAGGCCATAACAATAAAATAGCCTGGTTTACTGACATTGTAAGGCCATAACAATAAAATAGCCTGGTTTACTGACATTGTAAGGCCATAACAATAAAATAGCCTGGTTTACTGACATTGTAAGGCCATAACAATAAAATAGCCTGGTTTACTAACATTGTAAGGCCATAACAATAAAATAGCCTGGTTTACTGACATTGTAAGGCCACAACAATAAAATAGCCTGGTTTCCTGCCTGGTTTCCTGTCTGGTTTCCTGCCTGGTTTCCTGCCTGGTTTCCTGCCTGGTTTCCTGCCGGGTTTCATGCCGGGTTTCCTGCCTGGTTTACTGACATTGTAAGGCCATAACAATAAAATAGCCTGGTTTACTGACATTTGGGTTGAACAAAAGTAGATACAGCAGGATGCAAGAGGGAAAAAAATAAAAATAAAAGTTTGCATTAATCATCACAATAATCGACAAATAGCAGAATTGTTTATGAGTTTCCCAAGATTTTTGAATATGTTTATATATATACTAGAAGGTGACCCGACTTCGTCCGGGTTTGACCTTGAATTGTCTATTTTGAAGGCCAAGGTCAAGTGGGGTCACGATTTGACCCGTCCAAAACACAGTGCCCGAACAAAAGTACCCGACAAAAGTACCCGTCGAAATCCATCCGGTTTTACCCGATTTGACCTTGAATTGACCATTTTGAAGGTCAGGTGGGGTCAAACACCAACACCCCAAAAATGGTGGAAATCGGCCCAGCGGATACCGGGAAATCGGCCCAGCGGATACCGAGATACCCTATGCATCAAATTTCGTCCGTAAAAATCCGCCAGTTTAACCCGATTTGATTTCCACTCAAGTATATAAACGCGCCTCATACACACACGCTCATTAATTGTCAAGTTTCAACGTAACGATAAATTACAATCGGTGCCCGAGATATCGCCAAGACGTCTGAAACAGTCAAATGCATCGGCTGGTTAAGCGTTAACGTGATCTAACGTTATGACCTCTAACGACGTCATAGAAGTTACGCCTTGTTTTTATCCTGATGGAAGATAGTACCACTTCTTCTTGATAATTGAGGCAGATAACTAAAACGGATACATACGCATTATATATCGTTGGAAAGAGGAAACACGAAAGATTCTCACAGTGTCATTATTATGACTGGCATTTTATTATTCGCGCTGTTTCTATCGATTTGTAAGCACCGAACTCAAATGAAAGTCCCGTAACACAGCGTAAAAACAGATTTGACCTCGGCACGTGAAAAGTTGACCTCGGATCTGAAAATCAATAGGCCTATGTTACTCCTGACCCGAAAATACCCCCACATACCAAGTTTCATCGAAATCGGGTCGGCCGTTTTCGAGTTCATCGATTACACACACACACACAAACAAACAAACAAACAGATCTTCCAAAATATATAATAGATATACATAAATAAATTGAGGAATTTCTTCCTGGAAAACTATAAATAATTGAAAAGAATGTGAAAGCAAAAAAGAGACTGCCATCAAATATGTTCTCACCTCTGTGACCACATTACATGCTACATATTTTAATCAGCATGAACATAAACCTATCAAATAATTTTTTATATTTTTTTTCACAATATTGAGGAAAAAGTTATAGGAGGGGTTCGTAAAATTTCTGTTACCGAAACTAAATAAGCCAAAAAGACAATAAATTGCAATACAATTTTGAGTACATTAAAATTAAACGATCATATTTGGCTATACATTGGGTATGCATTGCTCTCGAAACAATATAATAGTTCTTTTTATTATACACTAAATGGTGATTCACAGTTAAATAAATTTTTATATCCCCCAGAAGGGGATAATGAAGTTTTTACTTTCACTCTAGCTCAGACATGCGATTGGTTCACTTGCGTGAATCAGAGTTATCATTTAACCCTTTACCCAACAGAACGGCCCTGTGCCAATGCATTCTCTTATATATGCGAGTCGACCATAGGTCGCCTCGCATATATAAGAGAATGCATTGGCTTAACACATTAAAAATTATAAAATTGTTAAAGAATGTAAGAAAAAATGGTAAAAAGTGTTAAAAAAAGATTTTTTTAGGCCAATGCATTCTCTTATATATGCGAGGCGACCTATGGTCGACTCGCATATATAAGAGAATGCATTGGCACAGGGTATAACTGTAACCATCACAATGTGGTCAATGAGCCGGTTCCAATGATATCCATATTTGTATGGTTTTATTGAGACAGACCGAAGATATTTTAGGCTGTTGAAGCTTTATTTGGCCGGTTTTGGCCGGTTTGTTGGGTAAAGGGTTAATGTTATTATTATTGTTGTAAAAAATTCTATTTTATGTTGAAATTGGACACAATTATGGGGCAAATAAACGGAAGAATATGGGAACTATATTTCTCTATTCTGCAGATGGTGAAGTGAACAGGCAGCGATCAGCTCTTGGCTTTGATACATTGATTGAAGGCAATTGTGATATAACAGTTATCGTCGTAAATGGCGAATTTCAATGGAAACGCGTAAAATAAAAAGAACATATAGTGTTTTTGAGTGGATACCAGAAATTATATACCCCCTCCCAGTCTGCCCTGACACCCCTGCTACCAGCACATTTACTTCATGTTCTATGAGATACCAGCACAAGTTTATCAGATTCAGGTTGGTAAGCATCTTGTTCATCATTTTTTGATGGTTACTTAGACTTACAACAAAGACTAACACCTGCCTACTGTCTCTCAAGATTCTAGCATATTAAGTGTTTATTTCATCTTTGCAGATTACCTGAAAACCCACAAGGATAAAAATTCTTCTGAAATCTGCATGGAATCTTGGTTGAACAAAAAATGTCATGAAAAAATCCCTAGCATCATCCTTTCATGTTCACAGAAATTCCACAACTGTGAAGTAAACTGGTAAGAAAATGTAATTTTGTAGCAATGCAAGCAATTCTGATCTATTGACAGGTATATAAGAGTGATGAAATCTTTATTCTGTAACAATGGCAAGATCTTAAGGCTCTCCAATATATGTCTGTATAATCCCTGCGTAGAGTGATTTACTGCACTATACGTAATCCTGCATCCCCTGCTATAATACTTTGAGGAGATGAGCACAGAATAAAAAAGTTCTGCTCAGTTGCGGTCTAAAGTAGCACACATTTGACATACATTTTATCAGCCAGTTTTTGACTTGGTTTCATTTATTAACCCTGCGGTCACTGGATTGATTCTCCAATTCAGTTATTAAAGCATACATTTAAATGGTCTTACTCATTTTGGAGATTCTTTCATAATCTGATTCCCATTAATTCATTAGTAGGGCACCACTTCCAAGTTCGAAATCATACAATAATTATTAATTTCCATCTATTTTTATTGCAGATTACTTAAGAGTTTTCTTTAACCTTTCCATGACTACAGCTTCCTGAAATTTTGTGAAAACCCTGTGCCAATGCATTCTCTTATATATGTGAGCTCCCATATATGGGGCGCCGTTCGTCTATTTATTACCTATTTAGTGATATCACTAATTCATTTTATGATATCACTAATTCGATTATGTGATATCACTAATTCATTTTGTGATATCACAAATTATTTTGTGATATCACTAAATATTTTAAGATATCACAAATTCGAATTCTTGATATCACAAATTGATTTTATGATATCATAAAATCGAATATATGATATCACAAAATAGTAGCATTTAGTGAGATCACTAATTCTATTTTGTGATATCACATATTCATTTTGTGATATCATAAAATTGAATATGTGATATCACTAATTCATTTTGTGATATCAATAAATAGGAAATGGCATAGCTTGCCGCGCCATTCTACTATTTATGTAACATTTTGTGATATCATAAAATCGAATTATTGATATCACTAAATGCTTACTATTTTGTGATATCACATATTCATTTTGTGATATCACAAATTACCAACATTTTGTGATATCAATAATTCGAATTAGTGATATCACAAAATGAGTTAATTTTAGAACAACTTAATGATTTATCCTATTCCACTCAAATATGGCGGATGATACCAGAAAACAAGATATTTTAGCACGTGTGAGGCAGACTATTTTAAATAGACAGAGGCTTACATGTATAACAAAGATGAATTTTAAAACATAATCGCAAGCTCAGCGTGTAGTTAAGTTTAGTTTCAAAGAAAAACTTAGCAGGTCACGTGAAAGAACAACAAACTCAGTGCGCATGTGCACGGGGATCGTTCATTAGGGTCGTATTTTCAGAAAGCCGTGGAATTTGTGATATCATAAAATCGAATATGTGATATCATAAAATAGTTACTATTTTGTGATATCATAAAATCCTTTTGTGATATCACTAATTCGAAATTGTGATATCATTAAATGATTTTATGATATCACAAAATTGAATATGTGATATCACAAAATAGTAGCATTTAGTGATATCACAAAATCAAATTTGTGATATCATAAATTCATTTACACGATTTAGTGATATCACAAAATATTTCATGATATCACAAAATAATATTAGTGATGTAACTAAATAGTCATGTTGTCAGAATTAGTGATATCACAAAATGAATATGTGATATCACAAAATCGAATTTGTGATATCACTAATTCATTTTATGATATCATAAAATAATAAGCATTTAGTGATATCATAAAATGAATTAGTGATATCACTAAATGGGTAATAAATAGAAGAACGGCGCCCCATACCCATAGGGATCCTCGCACATATAAGAGAATACATAGTCCAAACAATATTTACCTTGACCTTGTAAGCCAGTGCATTCGCTTATATATGTGAGGCTCCCTATGAGAGACTCGCATATATATTAAGAGATTGCACTGGCACAGAATCTTTTAATGCTGCACCAGCTCCCATCATGAACGTTCGTAATGCTAGACCTGAACACTTTTAGGCATCTTTATACATGTATTGTTAGACCAATCATTGAATATTGCAACACGGCATGGGACTCTCATTTGAAATATAATTGCACTGCTATATATAAAGAAAGCGCAGCATCGTGCAACCAGACTGGTACCTCAGCTAAAGCACATTGGATACAGAGATCGACTTGTTCAGTTGAACTTAATGTGTGTAAAGTACAGGGTCTGCGAGGTGATTTAATAGAGACAAGTACTTACTTACTTACATAATCAGTATTTATAACGTCAACACAGATAAATTGTTCCAGAAAGCAACATATTCTAATATGAGAGGAAATAATCTCAAGCTGCAAATGAAAACCATGAATAAGAACTTTGGGAAGTACTTCTTCACGCAACATTGGAACAAACTTCCTGAACACATTGTCAATGCCACTTTACTGACAGAATTCAAATCCTAGTGAGATCGACTATCAACTATACAGTCTGAAGTACATATATGATGACCGAGGTATTGTGACATAATGTATATAACCAATTTTCTGTATATCGGAACCAAAAGTCGAATGACTTGTTCCGAAACATTTGATGATGATCATGATGATGATGAAAAGAATAAAATCCATCTAAATATGTAAAGGTAAAAAGATAGAGTGGGGCCAATAGTACGGATTTGATTCTGATCTGAGGACAGATATATACGAGTGATGAAATCTTATTTTCTAACAATGGTATGATCTTAAGGCTCTCCATATATGTCTGTTTAACCCTTTACCCAATAAACCGGCCAAAACCGGCCAAATAAAGCTTCAACAGCCTAAAATATCTTGGGTCTGTCTCAATAAAACCATACAAATATGGATATCATTGGAACCGGCTCATTGACCACATTGTGATGGTTATAGCTATGCCCTGTGCCAATGCATTCTCTTATATATGCGAGGCGACCTATGGTCGACTCGCATATATAAGAGAATGCATTGGCCTAAAAAAAATCTTTTTTTACCATTTTTTCTTACATTCTTTAACAATTTTATAATTTTTAATATGTTAAGCCAATGCATTCTCTTATATATGCGAGGCGACCTATGGTCGACTCGCATATATAAGAGAATGCATTGGCACAGGGCCGTTCTGTTGGGTAAAGGGTTAATCCCTGTGTAGAGTGATTTACTGCAGTATAAGTAATCCTGCCGCCCTGCTATAATACTTTGAGATAGGCACAGTGCAAAAAAGTTCTGCTCACTTCAGTTGGATTCTAAATTAGTGCACATTTTGGAACATAGATATTAAAAAGTAGTACACATTTAATTGACACACATTTTAGAACATGGATATTAGTAGCACACATGATTTTAAAAAGTAGTACACATTTGACACACGTAGCTTTTGACAGGGTTTCATTCATTAACCATATCATTATTGAATTGATTATTCTCTCCCATTCAGTTATAAAAGTATACATTTGAATGGTTTATTAATTATTCATATGGCCGGTGTGTTTCTACTATTATTCATGTGGCCGGTGTGTTTCTACTATTATTCATATGGCCGGTGTGTTTCTACTATTATTCATATGGCCGGTGTGTTTCTACTATTATTCATATGGCCGGTGTGTTTCTACTATTATTCATATGGCCGGTGTGTTTCTACTATTATTCATATGGCCGGTGTGTTTCTACTATTATTCATATGGCCGGTGTGTTTCTACTATTATGCCCATTCAGGGGCGCCGGAAGCATCCAAGGGCAGGGGGGGGCAGAGCCTACAAAAAGGGCACTTTTCCGCAAAAAAGGGCATTTTCTCCGCAAACTCGGGAAAATAACCACAAATTCATTCTGGCAAAAATCCCTATTTTAATGGTATTTGTCAGTTTTTATGGCCGTTTTGTGATAAAATTGACAAAAAATTAATATTCCTTGTGAAATTGGTGGTATTTGAACCAAAGAAGTCACATTTTGCTATAAAAACACGAGATTAAACACACAAAAAGCATTTTCTGTCTCCAGAAAAAGGGCAAGTCCTGCCCCCGCTCGCCCCCCTTGGTCAAGGGCAGGGGGGTCAGCTGCCCCCCTCTTCCGGCGCCCCTGTGCCCATTCCATCTCTGTAGGGTAAGGCCGATTGTTGAACTTATTATCACAAAGTAAACTGTCAGCTAGTCTAAGTTTCCTTCGACATAAACCAGCTAATGAAATCGATGGGGATATATAATACTGGTTTACATCATACATTGTATGGTTGTCATATATAATACTGGTTTACATCGTACATTGTATGGTTGTCATATATAATACTGGTTTACATTGTATGGTTGTCATATATAATACTGGTTTACATCATACATTGTATGGTTGTCATATATAATACTGGTTTACATCATACATTGTATGGTTGTCATATATAATACTGGTTTACATCATACATTGTATGGTTGTCATATATAATACTGGTTTACATTGTATGGTTGTCATATATAATACTGGTTTACATCATACATTGTATGGTTGTCATATATAATACTGGTTTACATCGTACATTGTATGGTTGTCATATATAATACTGGTATACATCCTACATTGTATGGTTGTCATATATAACACTGGTTTACATCATACATTGTATGGTTGTCTTAATCTTCAATAGCAGACTTTATGCCCAGATTCAGTGGCACGATTTATCGCCAATTTTAATTGACTTTATCTTACAAATCAATACAAAATGCTAAATTTATTGGAAAGAGCAATAACTTACAGTCCTTATGATTTATTATAATCTAACATTTATGTTATATTACGCACAGAATATGCTGAATTACTGCTTTCAGTTGTCAACTCTTGTGGAGTTCAGAACAAATATAGTGTTTTTTTATGGAATAGACCAGGTTGCTTTTACAACTGTGACGTTTATTACCATCACCATATACTTCTGACATACACCAGTAATATCCATACTGCATATAGACCTTTAGGAAAATACTTCACAAAGATAATTAAATCTGTGTTTTCTGTGTAAAATGTTTGCTCTTATAACAACAGTTTAAATTCTTAGATTTCAGTAAAATTAAGTCCTGATTTTGTTTTGACATTGGAGCCAATTAGAAAACCAGTCACCCTATCCATCATTTGGCCAATCAGTCCCTAAAACATTCCATATCAGGTTACAAATTACGCATCAGGGGGGGATAATTCATCTCTATTGCAGTCCGTTGATAACTTAATCCCCGCGGAATAATAAGGGCAATGTGATCTCTGACACATCTTTGCTTTTATGGCGTCAAAAAATTAATGAAGCATCAAAGTAATTGTTTCAATGGCATTCTTTGATCAATGGGGATTATCCATAGGTGCCAGAAAGCAATCAAGCTTCCTGTTTGTAGCAGCGATCAATTTCACATGTCCCATTGGCTTGAGGTTACAATTACTTTACCCCCCACTACTGCAGTGTAGTCTCTATTGCTGTTCAATACTCTATTAGTGTGTACTGTGTGGTGTCTGTCTGGAGAGAATGTTACTTCATTTGTTTTACACATGTTTGTAAAGGAGGATGCTGTGTAAATGATTTAGTCATGCTGACCAAACAAGGGGTACCGGGACAAGGGGAAAGCCTTGAAATAACTGGCCTGTCATGATAATTGACAGGTTTTAACCTACCTAAAATTTTAACATGACAGGCTGAAATGCTTTTGTACCTGCCGTTGTGACGGACACTAATTTAGTTGATGATGAATCACATAAATGGCCAAATCAACCAGCATTCTATGGAAACACTTTAATCTATTCTCGGGATCTGAAAATAGAAATGTACAACATTAGGTCTTACAATAATGCTTATGGTAATATAATTCATCATATGACTCACTCATTATATCGGCCCGTTATGGTAATATAATTCATCATATGACTCACTCATTATTTAGGCCCGTTATGGTAATATAATTCATCATATGACTCACTCATTATATAGGCCCGTTATGGTAATATAATTCATCATATGACTCACTCATTATATAGGCCCGTTATGGTAATATAATTCATCATATGACTCACTCATTATATCGGCCCGTTTTGAAAAAATTACGTATTATGTTATTGGTCCACCCACCTGTCCATCCGTTTGCTTTTTTCGTGTACGGATGATAACTTTAGTAAGTCTGAACTGAATGGACTGGAATTTGGTATGTGGGTTTTACTAGCACAAAATCTAGGTCAAGTTCGAATTTTGGTTCCGCCCAACAATTTTCACCAGAGTTATGGCCCTTTTTGTTGGAATTTGCCAAAATGCCTAGGATATCCCCGAGCTAGCGGCTAAAACTACCATGAATCCCACTAAACCAAATATCGTTCTGATTCATACAGTAATGCTCTAAATAATCCACTCCTTAACCACAGCAGAATTATGGGTAACTTTTCAGGATTTAGTCGGAAATATGGCTTGTTGCCATTCATCGGAAAGCTCTCCCCGGTAGCTTTCCGATGAATGGCAACAAGCCATATTTCCGACTAAATCCTGAAAAATTACCCATAATTCTGCTGAGGTTAAGGAGTCGATTATTTAGGACATTAATGTAGAAGCTCATGCCCCCAGTGTCTTAAGTTTTCTTACTCTGTTGAAACCATGCAGCTATTACTTTGGCTCATGATGTCAGATCATTTATAAACATGTTTAAGAAAGCATTTTTCACTTGAACTAAAAACTAGTCAAACCTCATATTATCATGATCTTCTGAATTTGCTAAAATTGACGTGATGCATGACATATTTCCCAAGCAAATTGAAAGCATGCATTCATCAGAGAGTTTTACAAGGCAAATATGATTGCACCTGCATTGTAAAGCATCTCTAATTGTTTTCCCATTATGTGCGTTCAAACAACTAAATCCGTTTGACAAGTAACAATTACTTGATGTTCCCTTTGAATTACTGCAGTTCTAATCAAGTCCCGATTTGTGATTACGGACGCATTCATCAACTGCCCTTTGATAAGAATGGTGTCGTTGTCATGCCTATTGGGCGCACAGTCCCTCAAAGTATGCAATGATTTCTAAGAGATATAGGAAAAATTTATGTAAACCTGAAAGAAGAACTACTGTACAACAGTACAGATTATATCATCCAAGAGAGGTCAATTCTGAGTGATTTATGTCACGTTATACCCTACTTTTACGTAATTGATGTAATTGAGTACTTTGTGTGTCAATGCTCGCATAATAATATGTTTATGCCTAATTTTTCATTTCCCCCAAAAAATACAAGTGATTTCAGAGTTCAATAAACTAGTCTGGAATCTTTATCTCAGCCATTTCCAGATCGTTTTTCCTTGATAAAAATGTGATTATGTGATAAAATGGATCTCAAATTCGTTGCAATTCTATACAATTCTATACAAAATTTGTTAACCTCATCCACTAAATTTGATTCAAGCCTTGCTAAAGGTCGGCACGAATCAAATTTAATGCACTCGGTAATAACTTTTGTATAGAATTGCGACTCATTAGAGATCCTCTATTCATAATATCTAATACTATTGACATTAGTATTATTATTATTATTATATGTATCTTTGATCTCAGGGTTCAATACGCTAGTCTCGAATCCTGAATATTAAAAAACCATCTCCAGACTTGGAAAAATAATGGAAAAGGGCTTCTGTTTAACCCCCCTATTGAAATGTTTTGGAAAATGCACCACTTTTCAGCTGCCAGTCTGGAAAAGTCATGGAATTTAAAAATTATCCTTGAATTTAGCGTTGTTTTATATATAGAATACAGCCAGAGTAGGTGCGAGTACCAAATTATCCTTGAATTTAGTGTTGTTTTATACAGTAATGCTCTAATTAATCGACCTCTTAACCACAGCAGAATTATGGGTAACTTTTCAGGATTTAGTCGGAAATATGGCTTGTTGCCATTCATCGGAAAGCTCTCGGTGTTAATTCTGCTGTGGTTAAGAGGTCGATTAATTAGAGCATTACTGTATACAGAATACACCCAGAGTAGCCGCGAGTTCCAAATTTTCACCACAAGTAAAAGTCAATATTACAGGATGCTTTTGGGAGATAAGACTAATTTAACTGATATTGAAACTGAAGATGTAAAGAGATATTAACAAATTAGGCTTTATATTACATTTAACTGACATTATGTCCAGTGACCTCTGGCATAGTTATGGAATCTCATTGTCTTGAGGTCTTGGAAATTTTCTAAAAATCCTGGAAAGTTTTTGTGGAAGTCATGGAATTTTATATTACTGGGATAGGCATACAGTAATGCCCTAAGTAATTGACTCCTTAACCACAGCAGAATTATGGGTAACTTTCAGGATTTAGTCAGAATTATGACTTGTTGCCATTCATCGGAAAGCTCTTGGATAGTGTATATCTGACTGATTTGTACAGGTACCATTGATTTTGTATAGGACCTTAATGTATATCAGGACCCTTAGGGGTGTGTGTACCGACAACACAGAGGGGCAGCAGACCATTACAAGCATGAAAATCCCTGAATGAACCAATAAGTACACCCATTGAAATAGGAATTGGCCATTGCGATTGACCCCCTCCCATCGAGCCTGACGCATGCATATTACTACGAGCATAATTTTCATCACGCAGCAACTAAATTATTGAAAACTCTGCCCCCTCTACTTTCTCACTCTCTCTGATTCTCTCTCTCTCTCTCTTTCTCTCTTTCTCTCGATCTCTCTCTCTCTCTGCCTCCTGCTATCCTTAACACTATCTTCCTGCTGTTTCCATCCCCAACTCAAACTTAGTTACTTTTCCTTTAAAAAACATTATTTATATCCTTTCCCGTCTGATCGATACCCCTCCCTCACTTATTGGGGATGGGGCATGTCGCCAAAGAGGAGAAGACTTCATATAAGCCCTCGGGCTTGTTGTCTGATCCTCATTTCCATACATTATCTCTTATATGTTATATATTTATGCCATTTGTGTATTATGTGTATTATGTTTGGATTTGGAAATAAAAATATGTTTACACTAATAAGTACACTTAACTACCTCAAATAAGTACACATAAACCCAATTTTATTCTAACTTCTAACCAGAAGTTAGTTAACCCTTTACCCAACAGAAGGGCCCTGTGCCAATGCATTCTCTTATATATGCGAGTCGACCATAGGTCGCCTCGCATATATAAGAGAATGCATTGGCTTAACACATTAAAAATTATAAAATTGTTAAAGAATGTAAGAAAAAATGGTAAAAAGTGTTAAAAAAATAAATTATTTTTAGGCCAATGCATTCTCTTATATATGCGAGGCGACCTATGGTCGACTCGCATATATAAGAGAATGCATTGGCACAGGGCATAACTGTAACTATCACAATGTGGTCAAGGAGCCGGTTCCAATGATATCCATATTTGTATGGTTCTATTGACACAGACCGAAGATATTTTAGGCTGTTGAAGCTTTATTTGGCCGGTTTTGGCCGGTTTGTTGGGTAAAGGGTTAAAACGATATCTAGATGCAGCTAATTAATGTGAGAGGTTTTTGTCCCTATAACTCCCTCCTGTGGGACGCTTCATATTCAGCTTCAGTGTTGTTCCCCATGCCCTGCAGGTTGTAGTTTTGCTATGCTTCCATTTTGTTGATTAACCTGTCTCGGCCTAATCACTTCTAGTCAGGGCATGTCTATTGACTCAACTCTGCAACTCTTAGCTGGCATGCAATTATTACTGTTCTGTATATACTGCCAGTCTGGAGACAAGTTTGGTACATTCGTGCTCCATAGAATGGTATGTCCTCATTGTTCTGTTTTATTGCTATCTGTTCTCTTTCTTTCTTCTTTTATGGTTGCCTTAACCCTTTACCCAACAAACCGGCCAAAACCGGCCAAATAAAGCTTAACCATTCCATAACTGCAGCTTCCTGAAATTTTGCGAAAACCTTGTCAGTTTGGAGTTGGGATGGTACCTGGGAAGATTTGAAAGGGCTGTCAGCACTCTCCTACAACCCACTTTTGTTATACTGCAATGCCGCTTAACTGGTTCAGTGCTGAAAGCCCATATTTGGACCCTATGTAAGAGTGCTGGAAGCCCAGATATGGGCTTTGGCAATGACACTGTCTTGTTAAGTCAACTCTTGTTTAGTTTAATCATTTAAATAGTGTTTGTCAGGTAATATTTCAGAAATACTGTTACATATATAATTAAATTGGGACATTGTGAAGTTTGAATGGATGCCGACCAATAAAATTGTCAGAAAAGGTACTTATATCGCAAAAAGTTTGAGAAAAATTATAAATGTTTTGCCCTAAACGAAGGCGGCCGACAACCAAGCTCATAACCATAACCTAATCAGACATCCAGGCTCATATCGATAACCTACTCAAACCTACTCAAACAGACAACCAGGCTCATAACCATAGCCTAATGAAACATCCAGGCCCATAACCATAGCCTAATGAGACATCCAGACTCATAATCATAGCCTAATGAGACATACAGACCCATAACCATAGTCTAATGAGACATCAAGGCTCATAACCATAGCCTAATGGCTTATGAGACATCCAGGCCCATAGGCATAGCCATAGCCTAATGAGACATCCAGACTCATAACCATAGCCTATTGAGACATCCAAGCTCATAACCATGGCCTAGTGAGACATTCAGGCTCATAACATAATCACAAATGTATATATATGGGGGTCAAATTTGAGAAAAGAATGCAAATTATCAACTCGGAGCATAAAATTCAATAATTTTCTGTTTGTTGAAATATATATACGCATTTTATTACGTGTATGTAGGATATTTAGCAGCGAACCAGTTAAAGACATATTATGTACTTGTGCGGGTATGTGAAACTGGTAAGATAGTATTCAGGAGCTATGTCAACTTGAGGAATTTAGCATTCTACTAACATCACCGAAAATCTGCAGCAAATTGTCTGTACCACTCCATAGAAAACATCGTCTGAACAACGCCCAATTGTAAATATTTACTACTTGATTCGGGAGGCATCTATCGAACAGGCTGGAGAAAATTCAGGAGAGAGCCTTTCGTTTTATCTATAATGACTACACATCTGATTATGACTTTCTCCTAAAGATTGCAAACTGTGAGCATCTACATCTCCAAAGACTCAGACTTATGGCACTCACAGTTTTCAAAATACTAAAGAAGGACATTAGCACTCCTTCCTATTTGGACTGCCTGGTGAAACGTAAACATAGTTCATACTCTTTTAGAAATTCTGAGACTCTGGAACTGCCATCACCTGATACTACTACTTTCGGTTTAAGCTCGTTTAGATTCATGGCACCTAAAGTGTGGAATTCTCTTCCAGAGTCATGCAGAACCGCAGAGACGATGAAAGACTTCGAATGTATGTTACAAACCTGGAATGGTTTTAAATGTAAATGCAGTGCCTGTAGGATATCCTAATTATATGCATATGTTTTTGTATTTTAATCCGCACTCTCTGGTCAGGTATCTCTGAATGGAACAAAACGTGTTATCCAGGAATGAAATATGGACTCGTTGTGCACATTACTGTGCTGTATATGAATATACAAATTTGTGTCTTACGCTTTTGATCCAGTCAGGGCTACCTGTCCTCAGGGATTTTACTCGTCTTTTACAAAGTTTTAGCTAATATACATGTAATTTATTTTTCAGATAGGTTGTGTTTTATTCACGTTACTGTTTATGTACATATTCATTGTTTTACAAGTCAGTTAAGAGCTTAATGCTCATGTTTGTAATTTAAAATGCCTGACTTTATAAATAAAGCTTTTGAACTTTGAACTGGGCGATAAACTGACGAAAATGATTTCCCCATCGAGAGTCACTACATTTAATTAATATATAAGAATGACAGTGTTGTCAATTTGGATAAGAACAAGAAAATCTACATTTCTATTTGATCACCCTACCGGAGTGTTTGACATCACTTTAAGAGCATATGTAAGGTTTGTGAGTTTGTGGTAGATATCTATCTGCCCACAGTAGCAAAGCACCCACCCCCATTCCGAACCTGGACCGGCGATGTGACTTCCCTTGTTTTCTTTGTGAGTTGTGTGTATGTATCGTTATGAATATCATTTTGAGTCATGAATTATTGTAATTAATGTAATCCTGATTGGTGCTTGTATGGACTCCTGTTGCCTTAATCTGTCATATTTCGACTATATAGCGTAGTGAATGTTTTACAATGTATGTCACTGCAATTAAAGGTACTCAATCCGAATTAACGCTTGCAAATTACTATTTCCTTGGCTTCGGGGGTAAAAAAATATTTTATTCGAGTCGAGAAACTCACTCATCAAAGCTAGGAGTGATCAGATATCGATGCTTGAAATCTATTATTTTTATTTTAAGTGGCCCAGTAAACTGTCGACGAGAAGAACTTATCTGACCAGTGACCAGATAGCGGATGAAGATCGATAACTCTAAAATCCAGTGGCTTGTTTGTGTCAGATATTTGACAACTGGCAAAATTTCGTTGAACAAAACGTTGATAAATAACAGGTTTTGGGCAATTTTATACTATAGTTGACTGTGATTAGCAATATTTTGGGGCAATTAATCTATTCTGATAACTGAAGTGGCATTTCAAAAAATGTTGTTGTTGTTGGAATCTGATGATATGGGGACCGTCGAATCGGATTGAGTACCTTTAAGCCAATAATTAAGGATGCCACCTTCAGACCTACATGTAAGTTCAGCCTGATAAAGGCACATACAGTAATGCTCTAATTAATTGACTGCTTAACCACAGCAGAATTATGGGTAACTTTTCAGGATTTAGTCGGAAATATGGCGTGTTGCCATTCATCGGAAAGCTGTGCAATACTCAACTCAGGAAGAGGGTGCAATGCTCAACTCAAGGAAGAGGGTGCAATGCTCAACTCGAGGAAGAGGGTGCAATGCTCAACTCGAGGAAGAGGGTGCAATGCTCAACTCGAGGAAGAGGGTGCAATGCTCAACTCAAGGAAGAGGGTGCAATGCTCAACTCAAGGAAGAGGGTGCAATGCTCAACTCGAGGAAGAGGGTGCAATGCTCAACTCGAGGAAGAGGGTGCAATGCTCAACTCGAGGAAGAGGGTGCAATGCTCAACTCGAGGAAGAGGGTGCAATGCTCAACTCGAGGAAGAGGGTGCAATGCTCAACTCAAGGAAGAGGATGCAATGCTCAACTCGAGGAAGAGGGTGCAATGCTCAACTCAGGAAGAGGGTGCAATGCTCAACTCGAGGAAGAGGGTGCAATGCTCAACTCGAGGAAGAGGGTGCAATGCTCAACTCGAGGAAGAGGGTGCAATGGTCAACTCGAGGAAGAGGGTGCAATGCTCAACTCGAGGAAGAGGGTGCAATGCTCAACTCGAGGAAGAGGGTGAAATGGTCAACTCGAGGAAGAGGGTGCAATGCTCAACTCAAGGAAGAGGATACAATGCTCAACTCAAGGAAGAGGGTGCAATGCTCAACTCGAGGAAGAGGGTGCAATAGTCAACTCGAGGAAGAGGGTGCAATGCTCAACTCGAGGAAGAGGGTGCAATCCTCAACTCGAGGAAGAGGGTGCAATGCTCAACTCGAGGAAGAGGGTGCAATGCTCAACTCAAGGAAGAGGGTGCAATGCTCAACTCGAGGAAGAGGGTGCAATGCTCAACTCGAGGAAGAGGGTGCAATGCTCAACTCAAGGAAGAGGGTGCAATGCTCAACTCGCGGAAGAGGGTGCAATGCTCAACTCGAGGAAGAGGGTGCAATGCTCAACTCTAGGAAGATGGTGCAATACTCAACTCGAGGAAGAGGGTGCAATGCTCTACTCAAGGAAGAGGGTGCAATGCTCAACTCAAGGAAGAGGGTGCAATGCTCAACTCAAGGAAGAGGGTGCAATGCTCAACTCGAGGACGAGGATGCAATGCTCAACTTGAGGAAGAGGGTGCAATGCTCAACTCAAGGAAGAGGGTGCAATGCTCAACTCAAGGAAGAGGGTGCAATGCTCAACTCAGGAAGAGGGTGCAATGCCATCCTGTTGACTTAAGGTCGGTCAGGGCTCCTGAACTCTCAATGGTGCAATGCCCGCCTTTCACTTATGTGTGAGTGTCAGAACCTGTTGACCTGGTTGTGTATTTTGATGTGAAAACCCTGTGCCAATGCATTCTCTTATATATGCAAGTCTCCCATAATGGCCTAACAAGATTTACCTTGATCATGTTAGCCAGTACATGGGAAGAAAAACTACGTTCTCTCACCCACCCTCCCCAATAATTGTGACCCCCCACTTTTTCCGAGCTTCTGCCACCCCTGATTAATTAATTTATACTTTCAAATATGAGTGGGCTAGCATCACCAAATTCACCCTCTGGGGACCTCATTCTGCAAATGTCAGTCACACTAAATTCTCGGAATTTCATAGTGACAATAATATTAAATAATTTGATAATGTTTAGACAGCTTTGTTACACGGAGGATCAATATGACTTTTAAAGTATTCCCTCGGAGATAAATTCCATTTTAAGTTGTCAAGCTCCTATATTAGCTAAAGAAGGTTGACAATTTGTTAGTCTTTTCTATCAGGACAAGAGTACCTATGAGCTTATTTGTCAGTGCATGGTACAAATCAGCCTCAATTTATACATTGAATGTTGGGACTTGAACAGATTTCTTAGAACTGGTAAAAAGTGTTAAAAAAAGATTTTGTTTAGGCCAATGCATTCTCTTATATATGCGAGGCGACCTATGGTCGACTCGCATATATAAGAGAATGCATTGGCACAGGGCATAACTATAACTATCACAATGTGGTCAAGGAGCCGGTTCCAATGATATCCATATTTGTATGGTTCTATTGAGACAGACCGAATATATTTTAGGCTGTTGAAGTTTTATTTGGCCGGTTTTGGCCGATTTGTTGGGTAAAGGGTTAAGTTTTAATATTCTACGAAGTGAGGTGTGATTATTGTGAGAGTGGCATAGCCAGGTTTGACTCTCTTCCTGTCACCCCTGTCACGACCTATGGTCGACTCGCATATATAAGAGAATGCATTGGCCTAACAATTTTTTATCATTTTTAGCTCAACTTACTTTGTAAGTTTGAGCTATTGCCATGGTTTGGCGTCCGTCGTCCGTGTGTGCGTGTATGTGTGTGTCCGTCAACAATTTCCTTTGGCGCGGGCTACAGGTCGTACCTTTGGTCTGATCTTTATGAAATTTGTCATGAATGTTGACATTGACATGTAGATGGGAACGAGTCATTTTGGGGTCGTTTGGCCAAAAAACATGGCTGCCAGCAGCCATCTTGGATTTTACTCTTTGCATGACTAAATCCTTTGGCGCGGGCTACAAGTCGTAGCTTTGATCGGAACTTCCTGAAATTTGTCATGGATGTTAAAAATGACATGTAGATGGGAATGAGTCATTTTGGGGTCGTGTATGCGGGTATGCGTGTGTCCGTGTGTCCGTCAACAATTTCCTTTGGCGCGGGCTACAGGTCGTACCTTTGGTCTGATCTTTATGAAATTTGTCATGAATGTTGACATTGACATGTAGATGGGAACGAGTCATTTTGGGGTCGTTCGGCCGAAAAACATGGCCGCCAGCAGCCATCTTGGATTTTACTCTTTGCATGACTAAATCCTTTGGCGCGGGCTACAAGTCGTACCTTTGGTCTAATCTTTATAGAGATATGTCATGATTGTTGACATTGACATGTAGATGAGAACGAGTCATTTTGGGGTCATTCAGCCAAAAAAATGGCTGCTGGCGATCATTTTGGATTTCAAAATTCAATCCATTGGCGCAGGCTACAGGTCGTACTGTTCGTCTGATCATCATGAAATTTGTCATGGATGTTAATATTGACATGTAGATGGGAACGAGTCATTTTGGGGTTGTTCGGCCAAAAAACATGGCCGCCAGCAGTCATCTTGGATTTTACTCTTTGCATGACTAAATCCTTTGGCGCGGCCTACAGGTCGTAGCTTTGATCGGAACTTCATGAAACTTGTCTTGGATATTAAAAATGATATGTAGATGGGAACGAGTCATTTTGGGGTCGTTTGGCCGAAAAACATGGCCGCCAGCAGCCATCTTGGATTTTACTCTTTGCATGACTAAATCCTTTGGCGAGGGCTACAGGTCGTACCTTTGGTCTAATCTTTATAGAGATATGTCATGATTGTTGACATTGACATGTAGATGGGAACGAGTCATTTTGGGGTCATTCAGCCAAAAAAATGGCTGCTGGCGATCATTTTGGATTTCAAAATTCAATCCATTGGCGCAGGCTACAGGTCGTACTGTTCGTCTGATCATCATGAAATTTGTCATGGATGTTAATATTGACATGTAGATGGGAACGAGTCATTTTGGGGTCGTTCGGCAAAAAAACATGGCCGCCAGCAGCCATCTTGGATTTTACTCTTTGCATGACTAAATCCTTTGGCGCGGGCTACAGGTCGTAGCTTTGATCGGAACTTCATGAAATTTGTCATGGATATTAAAAATGACATGTAGATGGGAACGAGTCATTTTGGGGTCGTTTGGCCGAAAAACATGGCCGCCAGCAGTCATCTTGGATTTTACTCTTTGCATGACTAAATCCTTTGGCGCGGCCTACAGGTCGTAGCTTTGATCGGAACTTCATGAAACTTGTCTTGGATATTAAAAATGACATGTAGATGGGAACGAGTCATTTTGGGGTCGTTTGGCCGAAAAACATGGCCGCCAGAAGCCATCTTGGATTTTACTCTTTGCATGACTAAATCCTTTGGCGCGGGCTACAGGTCGTACCTTTGGTCTAATCTTTATGAAATTTGTCTGAATGTTGACATAGTTATGTAGATGGGAACGAGTCATTTTGGGGTTATTTGGCCAATAAACATGGCCGCTGGCGGCCATCTTGGATTTAAAAATTCAATTCATTGGCGCGGGCTACAGGTCGTACTGTTCGTCTGATCATCATGAAATTTGTCATGGATGTTAATATTGATATGTAGATGGGAGCGAGTCATTTTGGGGTCGTTCGGCCAAAAAATATGGCCGCCAACAGCCATCTTGTATTTTACTCTTTGCATGACTAAATCCTTTGACGCTGGCTACAGGTCGTAGCTTTGATCGGAACTTCATGAAATTTGTCATGGATATTAGAAATGACATGTAGATGGGAACGAGTCATTTTGGGGTCGTTTGGCCGAAAAAGATGGCCGCCAGCAGCCATCTTGGATTTTACTCTTTGCATGACTAAATCCTTTGGCGCGGGCTACAGGTCGTACCTTTGGTCTAATCTTTATGAAATTTGTCATGAATATTGACACTGACATGTATATGGGAACGAGTCACTTTGGGGTCATTTGGCCAAAAAACATGGCCGCTGGCAGCCATCTTGGATTTAAAAATTCATTCCATTGGCGCGGGCTACAGGTCGTACTGTTCGTCTGATCATGAAATGTGTTATGGATGTTAACAATGACATGTAGATGGGAGCGAGTCCTTTTGGGGTCATTCGGCCTAAAAAACATGGCCGCCAGCAGCCATCTTGGATTTGACTCTTTGCATGACTAAATCCTTTGGCACAGTCTACAGGTCTTACCTTTGGTCAGATCATTATGAGATTTGTAAAGACTGTTGACATTGACATGTACATAGATGGGAATGAGTCATTTTGAGGTAATTCGGAAAAAAACATGGCTGCCGGTGGCCATTTTAGAATTTACTCTTTGCATCACTAAATTCTTTGGCACACCATAATCACCTCATCCCTGATAAAACTTGTCATGAATGTTGATATGGACATGTACATCTTGTCTTAATTAGACATTTCCTATTCCTCCATTTAATGTCAACCATTAAATTATTCCCCTACCTAAGTTGAGCTACAGTGTCATTGACACTTTCATTTTTTAAATAAATGTTTCTTAAAATTTTTAGGACATAAAATAAAAAACATCCATTACCCTGCAGGGAGCCCCACACATATATAGAAGCATATAGAAGAGTGTTGTCTGCTCATGTTTGTCTGGGGCTCTGTATGGGTGAAATTATAAAATTGTTAAAGAATACAAGAAAAAATTATTAAAATTGTAAAAAATTGTTAGGCCAATGCATTCTCTTATATATGCGAGGCGACCTATGGTCGACTCGCATATATAAGAGAATGCATTGGCACAGGGTAAAAAATCCCGAATTACGACTGGATTTGATATGGCGGGTCACAATTCGATACGAGCGTCGCAAAAGCTCGTCTCGAATCGAATTTAATGCACTTGGTTAATAAGTTTTGTATAGACTTGCGACTCATTTGAGATCCTCTATTTATATTGTCTAATACTAATGACATTAATATTATTGTTGCTTGCTATTTATGAGCTTGGTGTCGAGATATGGGTACAAATAAGTTTGAGTTTGAACATGTTTCCTTGGCACGGGAACTTAGATATTATACTTGCCCATGATTTATACACGGGGTCATGGATATACTACAGAATCATATCTTTTTTATTGGAATTGTACAACACCCAGTTTTTATTGCTGTTAGGTATCTTTGATCACACAACATTAATACCTCAGAACTTGGAAGCTAACATTTTTGCCATTAAATAGCGTCCTTGTATTAGTAAAGATCAGAAATAAATTGACGGAAATTAAGACAAATAGCTTTACATCTTAATCCAAATGACTGTGTTGGTAGCATTAAAAGAGAACTGGTGATATACTAGCCTTAATCAGATGACTTGATTTCAGAACAGTCTCTGATGTCTATAGCCTGGCTTTCATAAATCGTTCAAATCAAAAGACGAGATCATATATCTGCTAATACTCAAAGACATCTACATTGAAATGAATTGGCAAAGTTCTCTGAAGATAAAGCTAATTTTACCATTTCTGACACGGGATAAATCAACCTTTTAGATACTTTGTATAGTCTCCAGATACCAGTATTCTTCTGACTTTGTTAACCCTTTCAGTGCCAGGGGGCCGATCTGATCGGCCCTAATTTATGGTCTGTAAAATTGGTCCTAAATTGTTTTGTTTTTTTAATGTTTTTTTTTTTCGGTTGAATTTTTTTGGGTATGCTTAAGCATATGCTATGGCGAATTTAAAAACAAACTGGATAAAACCTTAGGGTCATGTTATAACTCAAAACTATCACCAAGTATTCATAGTAATAATTTTGATGCCCATGAAAAACGTAAGATTCCCTGGCACTAAACCTACAAAATAAGTCTGTTAAAGAATATAAGAAAAAAATATTAAAATTGTAAAAAATAATAACAAATGATGAAAAATTGTTAGGCCAATGCATTCTCTAATTTCTCTTATATATGCGAGGCGACCTATGGTCAACTCGCATATATAAGAGAATGCATTGGCACAGGGTATATGGGTTGATACAAAAATCGGACTTGGCACTGAAAGGGTTAAGGGTGCACATAGTGGTTGGGTCTCCGATTATTCAAGTATTTTTTCCGAGACATCAATATACAGTTTTTTTCATGAACCGTGTAATTAAATTGGTTCAAAATTTTTTTATTCCATCAAGATATGAAACATCTGCAGCCTAGAAGTGTCTACTAAGTGATAGAAAATCGCTCTCTTCGATTTGGATATTATCTTTTCTACCCAGAATCCTTTGTGAATGGAACAATAAAGAGCATTTCTTATTAGATATTTTCCTGATATCGCAACGTACATTAATTCAGTTTCAAAATTACAATAAATTGCTACATGTAGGTTTAACTCAAATCTTGAAAATTAATGTGGAACTTTTTTACCTTTATAGGGACATGTCATGATGTACCAGCCATAATCAGATGACATGATTTTCAGAACACTGTCTGATGACTATATGGCCTGGTTTTATGACAGGATAATTCACCCTCTTAAACACTTTGTATAGTCCGTGTTCCAGATCCCAGTATTGTTATGTTTTTATTAAAGGGTTATCTCATGATCAGATATTTCTTGGTTAAGTTGTATAATTATTAACACAAATGCTCTTTATTATTTAAAGCTCATCAGACAGTGTTGAATTAAACCTGGCAAATTGCATTCTTCAGGATCATGACATGATGGTATGGAGACGGGATATATAACGAGGACCGTTGGCAGATCTGCAAGCAAACTTTCTACTTGGAAGAAATCTCCAATCTAAATAGTTATCTGGTGGATTTTGCCAGTCACTCACTGATGGCTGGTGGTTTGCCATACACGGTCAACTACATGTAGTTTATCAGCCATTGAAATCACTGTTTGATTAGACACATGTTAGCGGATTTCCTCCACCACTAAAACTGGCAATATCGTGATATGGCCTTAGTTTCTGAAACCAACATTAAACATCAATCAATCAATTAACCAATACCTGATTAAAAAATCTTTTTAAATATGTCTGCTCATGTCAAAGACTGTGTTATGGTTCAAAATCCAAGTTTATACTTCAACATAATTTTATTACACACTCATTTCTAGAATAACAGTGGTCCCTGCTGTGTGATATTTCATCTATATGCCACACATGTGAGATTGGCATTTGGTTGATGTCACACAACATAAATGACGCTCACCTCAACTATGAAACCGGAACTATAAAATAAAAGCATCATCACACATGATGAAACAAACCCTGAATAAACTTTGTATGTCTGTTTTTTTTAATTAATGGATTCTAGGATGACGGTGTGCAATAAACACAGAACGACATGTGTGCAAATGGGTTAGTAGATACGGCACTTGTGCCATCACAGAAGGATAGAAATCGAAGATGTTCCTCTTGTTCTATCATTCCATGCTGGCATTTGCTCCATATTAAAAACCCCATTAATACACGTGTTGGTCTGTGTTTATTACACACCGTTGTCCTGGACCATGTTAATTAACTCTTTCAGTGCCAAGTCTGATTTTTGTATTAACCCATATTTCTTTGATCATTTTTCAAATTTATTGATTATAATAATGTGATACATTGATGGAAAGAGCTCTAACATCTCTTTCCATCAATGTGTATCACATTATTATAATCAATAAATTTGAAAAATGATCAAGGAAATATGGGTTAATAAAAAAATCAGACTTGGCACTGAAAGGGTTAAACCTATTAACCCTTTCATGACTTTGGAAAGCTTTTGAACAAATGTAATTGAAATAGAGTTGGTATGGTTAATATTTTTGGTTAATTACCATGTGTGATGATGCTTTTTATTTTATAGTTCCAGTTTCATAGTTGATGGTGATTCGATCAGCTCCATTTATGTTTTTTTTTTTTTTTAAATATGTGGGTGATAACATGTATGTTACTCGCCGAACAGTGAACCTCTTACAAATGTATGAATGGGAATCCACCAGGTGTTTCGTCATCTGTTGTCTGCTTTTATGATCAGAACATACTTGAAATAAAGAATAGACCATTCCAATGTATACTTTAGGAATTTAACCCTTCCTATACTATATGTGACCCGCCATATCAAATCCAGTCGTAAGTCGGGATTTTTTTACCATGTGCCAATGCATTCTCTTATATATGCGAGTCGACCATAGGTCGCCTCGCATATATAAGAGAATGCATTGGCCTAACAATTTGTTATCATTTTAATAATTGTTTCTTGTATTCTTTAACAATTTTATAATTTCACCCATACAGAGCCCCAGACAAACATGAGCAGACGACACTCTTCTATATGCTTCTATATATGTGTGGGGCTCCATGCAGGGTAATGGATGTTTTTTATTTTATGTCCTAAAAATTGTAAGAAACATTTATTTAAAAAAAATGATAAAAAATTGTTAGGCCAATGCATTCTCTTATAATACAATATGACAATTAAAAAATATATTGATAAAACATGAATCCCTACTTCTGCACTTGTATTATCTTTTCGTCTGTCTGTTGTCTGCTCATTTTTCTGAACACCCCTCCAAATGAATAGTAGACCATGCCAATGTATACTTTTATAGTTGAATGGGAGAATCCATTCAGTTTAGAAATGGTTAAAGGAGATTTCATTCAAGAATAAATGGGTTAGATATCCAGAAATGCCTGGGAAAAAATAGAATTTACAGAAAGAAATTAATATTTCTAATTCAAATGCACTAATAATCCCACCACATTACTGACTGACCCATTTCTATCATTTGCTTGATAGGATCCAAATGAGTTTGTACATTATCTGTGTTGAGCAAGCCTTGAAATAGTGTGTCTGTCATTTGCAGAATGAGGTTCCCAGAGGGTGAATTTAGTGATGCTACCCCGCATAGCGGGCTAGCATCACCACATTCACCATCTGGGAACATCATTCTGCTGATGTGTAAGCAGAATGAGGTCCCCAGAGGGTGAATTTGGTGATGCTAGCCCGCTATGCGGGGTAGCATCACTAAATTCACCCTCTGTGGACGTCATTCTGCAAATGACAGACACACTATTTCAAGGCTTGGTATTGAGATATGATGAGTAATTCTTTAGCCAGGTGGTTACTATCAACTATAATAACCACTTGTTGTTTCTCTCTCATTATCAGCTCAAACATCTACTATCAACAGCTCAGTGAGATTACCATTACATACATTATTTATTTTAAGTATGTTTGGGACTTCCACAGGTAATATACTGAAATCAGTTCCCTTTCATGACAGGAGCTGTGCTGGTGCAGCATTAAATATCCTGTGCCAGTACATTCTCTGATATATGTGAGTATCCCAAGGGAGCCTCACATGTATAAGAGAATGCACTGGCTTACAAAGTCAAGGTAAATATTGTTAGGCCAAAGCATTCTCTTATATATGCGAGGTTCCCTATGGGAGACTTGCATTATAATAGAGAATGCATTGGCATAGGGTTTTCACAAAATTTCAGGAATAATCTGATTTCTCTCCCCTGAATTTTGTCATCTGCACTTGCAACTTACAAGTTGCAAGATAGCAGTTTTTTTTAAATGATGTGATAATTTTTTTCTATTCAAAAATTTCTGAGTTCTATCATGGCTCTGTATCTGTAAATATTACAGTGCAGGAACCAATTTTGGTTGTAGACGCACTGGTCCAGGTGCTACCATGGCCGAGTAACTTTATAACCCTGTGGTGACTCCAGTGGCGGTCTTTAACGTGCACACAACGAGGCGTGTACACGGGTCAGCCATTAATGTCCGCGCCCGATCGGACAGCGTACTGCACCCACGACAACAGACCTGGACAAGTGTTGTAATTGGGGGAAGTCGGCATTTTGCATTCGGATCTTTATTCAGTGATCTCGAATGAGACTTTTCAGCCTGACAAACTTGGTATCTGACCGAGTTCTGATTTTGGTCAGTATACCCTGACCAGGTTGCGATTCCCGGTCCGGTAGCACAAGATACCAGTACACTACCTCTCGGCTACCGACTTCCCTTAAACAAACCGAAGTACAGTAATGCCCTAAATAATCGACTCCTTACTGAGAGCTTTCCGATGAATGGCAACACGCCATATTTCCGACTAAATCCTGAAAAATTACCCATAATTCTGCTGTGGTTAAGGAGTCAATTATTTAGGAAATTACTGTACACCAAAGTTGTTTATGCCAATCATTGCTCTCTGAAATAATAAATGATTCTTGTGGATTATGCCAAGGGTAATTGCACAGCATATATTTGAAGTACACTACCCCCCTGCTCTGCCTAAAGTTGCTGGAAATTGTGTATTGTACCTTACAACATACCATTCCGACTTCCCTGATATACATGAGGCCCCCACCCCACCCCCCCATGGAATACGGAATACCACTTAACACAGAGGGTGGAATACGGAATACCAGTTAACAGCCATATGGAATACATAAAAATATATGAAAACTTCATTTTTTTGAAGGTCGGCGTACGAATACCGGTATTTTTGGAATACCGAATACCTCCTAACAGAGGGGCCGGAATACGGCGTACCTCATAACAGGGCATGGAATACGGCGTACGAAAAAAAGGGGTGGGGGCCTCATACATAATATATTGTAATAAAAAGTCTTGTCTTAATAAAATATTGCAGTGCAAAAAAGTTGTCTTGTCATTTCAGTGTTACAGTGAGTTTAATTTCAAACAAGTACAAAAGGTCTTAGATCCTTTTTGAAAAATTCATGGATGATGGATGAGAATGGACTGCTGGGCAATTCATCAAACATATTAAATCCACACGTTCATATGTGATGTCACGCTGGAAGAGAGAATCCAATTGAATCGTATTAGAATTGTGTCCATACATGATTTATCTATGTGTACAGTCAACTAACAAGCTCTTTTCTCGCTTGTCAAACTCAGACTCACTGTGAATTAACCCTTTACCCAACAGAAGGGCCCTGTGCCAATGCATTCTCTTATATATGTGAGTCGACCATAGGTCGCCTCGCATATATAAGAGAATGCATTGGCTTAACACATTAAAAATAATAAAATTGTTAAAGAATGTAACAAAAAATGGTAAAAAGTGTTTAGGCCAATGCATTCTCTTATATATGCGAGGCGACCTATGGTCGACTCACATATATAAGAGAATGCATTGGCACAGGGCATAACTGTAACTATCACAATGTGGTCAAGGAGCCGGTTCCAATGATATCCATATTTGTATGGTTCTATTGAGACAGACCGAAGATATTTTAGGCTGTTGAAGCTTTATTTGGCCGGTTTTGGCCGTTTTGTTGGGTAAAGGGTTAAGTTTTCATCCATATCTCTGTAGTATTGGCATAGTTCCTCAGTATTCTCCTCCTTTTATACCATCATGGATGACTTTGTTCATAAGCACGTAACCCTTTCTATACCTACAAATTTGAGGCCGACTATTGTTCTGTTCGCCCGGAGGTTACTTAAAATGAAAATGCTGTGAACAAGAAGCATGTAGATGATTCTCGCTATCACTGATTAAATATAATTACCTCATTTTTTTTACCCTGTGCCAATGCATTCTCTTATATATGCGAGTCGACCATAGGTCGCCTCGCATATATAAGAGAATGCATTGGCCTAACAATTTTTTACAATTTTAATAATTATTTCTTGTATTCTTTAACAATTTTATAATTTCACCCATACAGAGCCCCAGACAAACATGAGCAGACGACACTCTTCTATATGCTTCTATATATGTGTGGGGCTCCCTGCAGGGTAATGGATGTTTTTTATTTTATGTCCTAAAAATTGTAAGAAACATTTATTTAAAAAAAATGATAAAAAATTGTTAGGCCAATGCATTCTCTTATATATGCGAGGCGACCTATGGTCGACTCGCATATATAAGAGAATGCATTGGCACAGGGTAAGAAACAGGTGATGTAGATGATTCTCGCTATCACTGATTAAATATAATTACCTCTATCATTGCTCAAACAAGTGCACCAAATTTTAACTTGATATTCAAAGAATAATATTAACCCTTTGATGATGGGAGGTGCACTGGTGCAGCCTGGGCATTATATATCCTGTGCTGGTGCATTCTCTTAGCTGTGCGAGTCTCCCATAGGGAACCTCATATATATAAGAGAATGCACTGACTGTCAAGGTCAAGGTAAATGTTGTTAGGCCAATGTTTTCTCCTATATATGCGAGGCTCCCTATGGGAGACTCGCTTATATGAAAGAATGTACTGTCAGAGGGTTTTCACAAAATTTCAGGAAGAACCAGTCATGGAATGCTTAACAGTTGTTCATTATGAGTAAATAATACGAGTGGAAGATTGGAGTGATTTAAACATGGTATCTTGCATCAAGATTAATACTGTGCTTGTAACTGAGTGAAAAGTAGAACTTGAATGATGGGAGTCATAACGTATTATTATTAACCCTTTATTGACTGGAGCTTCCTGAATTTTACGAAAACCCTGTGCCAATGAATTATCTTATATATGTGAATCGACCATAGGTCGCCTCGCATATTTTAGAGAATGCATTGGCCTAACAAATTTTATATTATTTTTTTTAATTGTTAAAAAATGTAAGAACAAAACAAAAAAAATGATAAAACATTGTTAAAGAATGTAAGAAATAATGATAAAAATTGTTAAGAATGTAAGAAAAATTATATAAATTGATTAAGAATGTAAGAAAAAAATGATAAAAAAAATGATAAAATTGTTAAAGAATGTCAGAAAAAATTAAAAAAAATTTATAAAATTGTTAAAGAATATAAGAATAAAAGACAAAAAATGTTATAGAATGTAAGAAAAATTATAGAAATGATAAAAATTGTTAAAGAATGAAGAAAAAATGATAAAAAATTACAATAAATTGTTAAAGAATGTAAAAGAAAAGGCGACCTATGGTCAACTCGCATTTATAAGAAAATGCATTGGCATAGGGTCTTTAATGTTGTGCCAGCTCAGCTCCCATCATGAAAGGGCTAAAGATCAATATCTTAATGTATACGCATCACGCATCACTCATACAACCCTCATACAACCATCACTCATACAACCATCACTCATACAACATCACTCATACAACATCACTCATACAACCATCACTCATACAACCATCACTCATACAACCATCACTCATACAACCAAGTTTCTGAGGGATATTTCCAGGGACCAGCCAAGATGTTTCAAATTGGGAGAAGTCACTTCTCCTGTTTGGTTATTAGGGAGAAGTCACTTCTCCTGTTTGGTTATTAGGGAGAAGTCACTTCTCCTGTTTGGTTATTAGGGAGAAGTCACTTATACTGTTTGGTTATTAGGGAGAAGTCACTTCTCCTGTTTGGTTATTAGGGAGAAGTCACTTCTCCTGTTTGGTTATTAGGGAGAAGTCACTTATACTGTTTGGTTATTAGGGAGAAGCCACTTCTCCTGTTTGGTTATTAGGGAGAAGTCACTTCTCCTGTTTGGTTATTAGGGAGAAGTCACTTATACTGTTTGGTTATTAGGGAGAAGTCACTTCTCCTGTTTGGTTATTAGGGAAGAGTCACTTCTCCTGTTTGGTTATTAGGGAAGAGTCACTTCTCCTGTTTGGTTATTAGGGAGAAGTCACTTCTCATGTTTGGTTATTAGGGAGAAGTCACTTCTCCTGTTTGGTTATTATGGAGAAGTCACTTCTCCTGTTTGGTTATTAGGAAGAAGTCACTTCTCTGTTTGGTTATTATGGAGAAGTCACTTCTCCTGTTTGGTTATTAGGGAGAAGTCACTTATCCTGTTTGGTTATTATGGAGAAGTCACTTCTCCTGTTTGGTTATTAGGGAGAAGTCACTTTTCCTGTTCGGTTATTAGGGAGAAGTCATTTCTCCTGTTTGGTTATTAGGGAGAAGTCACTTATCCTGTTTGGTTATTATGGAGAAGTCACTTCTCCTGTTTGGTTATTAGGGAGAATTCACTTCTCCTGTTTGGTTATTAGGGAGAAGTCACTTCTCCTGTTTGGTTATTAGGGAGAAGTCGACGGTTGTCACAGAGACGTAACCATCGCTGAAGTTCAATTTACACCCCAACATCACCCTTCTATAATCCAAAATGTATCATGCAACACAAGAGTCCATTTATAAAACCATTCATTATAGTGAGTAAGAACCCCGTTATTATCAGTAAATATACTTTAAATGTGCTGTTGGTACAGTAATGCCCTAAATAATCGACTCCTTAACCACAGCAGAATGAGAGCTTTCCGATCAATGGCAATAAGCCATATTTCCGACTAAATTCTGAAAAGTTTTCCATAATTCTGCTGTGGTAAAGGAATCGATTATTTAGGGCATTAGTGCATATGTATACTGGCATATGAGAAGTCACTTCTCCTTGGGGACAAAAATAGGGAGAAGTGGCACATTTTAGGGAGAAGATATCGCCCTCGGGGCTGATCCCTGGTTATTTCCAGTGATTGTGTATGTTTTTAGGTAAACTATGGATTATTTGAACATATTCCATGAGAAAAAACTATGGGTTACCTAAGCACAACCCTGGGGAACGAAAAACAGGTTATGTAAAACATTGAAATGAGCAGGCCTGTGGATAGCCATGTTCATACACACTTAAGTAATAGACCATTCCAATATATACTTTTATAACTGAGTGGGAGAATCCATTTAGTAAAGAAAAGGTTAAGGATGGCCATGTTCATAAGCACTTACCCATTTCATGACTGGATCTGCGCTTGTGCAGCATTAAAGATCATGTACTAGTGCAATTTCTCTTATTTATGCAAGTTTCTCATAGCGAGCATCGCTAGACCCCGAAGCCACGACAAATAGTTTTCACGGCTGCATTGGCTCAACCAATTTTGGTGGCTGGTTATCTAGTTAAGCCGGCTCAGTCGCGACGTTCGTGGCTGACGAAATATGGCGGCTCAGCCGGCTGAGACGTTATCATTCTGCGTATTTCGCTTCCGAAATTTTCCCAATCACCGGTTATAGACACCCGCTTGTTTTTGTCGTTTGTTGTGAACCCGTATAATTCCAGACCATGCGTATTCTTTTGGTGTTGGGCTTTTCCATTATGGCGAAATACACGAAGGACTCAGTAAAGGACTGGCAGGGATGTACTATGTAGTTTCCCATCTATATAATCGGTATATTAGTTACATTGGGACTTCTGTCGACTTCCGACGGCTATATCATCACTGGCATCTTGCGATCTATGCACGCATCATTGAATGCTGAATCCGATAGTATTGATATATAATATTTCAAACTATTTTCTATTCTCTTCTACAGGTTATGTGCATATATTGACAAATGTCAGCGATGTCTGAGACTGAGATCGTGTCGAAATAAATAATTTATACGTTAAACCTTTCAATACTGAATGGATGTTCCCACTCCGTTATATGAAAACATGCATTGAAATAGTCTATTGAATCTATTCCACAATGAGAGGCCCCGCGTATTCTGATAGTGTAACAACCATACCGTGTCCATACGAGTATGCCAATATTAGGCAATGCGGGTTAGTTATTTGCGATTCGCAGTGCAGTTGTCCTTAACATATAAGTCCATGCACATGGCTCAGCCATTTTACAATTCCGGCAGCGGAGATTTTTTCATGCGGCTGGCGTTAGAGATAATATGGCTGGCGGCGGCTTGTGGCCAATATGGCTGGCGGCGGCGGCGTGTGATGGCGGCTTCGGGCTCTAAGCATCGCATATATAAGAGAATGCACTTGCAAAATCAATGTAAATATTAATAGGCCAATGTATTCTCTTATATATGCGAGCCTCCCTACAGGAAACTCGCATTTATAAGAGAATGCATTGGCACAGGGTTTTCACAAAATTAAAAAAAAACTCCAGTCCTTGAAGGGTTAAGTGACATGTTTTTGAACAGAAACAAATATTTCCAAAAACTGATCTAATTAGAACATTAGTTGAACCTGTATGGCATAAAATGTGAAAGATGATTTTGTAGTCTTGTACATTCATTTGTTTATTAGTTTAACTAAATGTTTTTTTGAGCAATTATTTTTATAGAATTTTGTGTGCAAATTTGAGAGATACAAAATTATATTATTACATTATCCTAAACTTATTCCATTCAATAAACCCATTCTATAAATTGTGATATTAAACGTTCGTTTAATAACAGGAAATAATGCCAGGTGACCTTTGACTTCCGGTTTGTCGTCTATTTACAATCCGTACGTTACGTCTCAAAATACTATGGCTTCCAATATTTTTCCAACAAACTATAATGAATGAAGAGTAAATATACGCCATTAAATACGCCAAAGAGTCTTTATTTATCTGGGACTATTTCTTTACGTGGGCAAACAACGCATAGTTACGTGAAACGTCATCGCATGCCTTATAGAAGCCAATGTTAGTTTTGCGTCCCATTTGTTGATTTAAGTATGTTTTGTCGAGGTTTTGGATCATGTAATAAATAGAATCTACAACTCGTCGCCAGTTTATAGCTGAATTTACAAAACTCGTCCAGTAAATTAAGGCTGGACCTCGCCAAAGGCTCGGTCCAGATTTAATTTACTGGACTCGTTTTGTAAATTCCGCTATAAACTGGGGACTCATTATAGATCCTCTATTTCTAAAACCTAAGGGATTATTGCTCTCAATTATGCTGTTAGGGGGGATGTCCACTCATTCTTATGTAATGCTGGATGAGGGGCGGTTGACCCCTGGAATTCCAAGCTCAGATATTGCATAACTTATTATTTTGAAGACATAGAATGTCTGATAGCCATGACTAGTCTTTAAGTTTTTGATAAAACATCTTGCTGTATCCATAGACAAAATTTGCGTTATTTGAAGGGGTAGATCATGCCATGACTCTCTACTATGGCTACCGCGTGTAGATATCATATTCCACCAGTACAAAACCTGGGAACTTTTTGAAGTTTTGACAGGGAATTTATAAAGTCGAAATAATAACACGGGGAATATATTTCTTAATGCTTATCTGTTCCTTCATAGTGTACTTCACTGTATGTGAAGGTCTCAACTCGAAATTCAATGCTTTTCTGTGACTTTTGACAGCCGTTATCGCAATAAACATTCAATTCCCAGGTTTTGTGCTGGTGGAATATGATATCTACGGGCGTTAGCCAGAGTAGTAATTCATGGCACGATCTATTGAAGGGGATACATTTGATAACTTCAGTCCGGTTTGATCTATTTTATTGCTCGGAGATGAAATTGTGCATACTCATTCACCTTTCACAAGTGTTCTTATATCCATTAGGCCATTATTTGATATAGCCAATTAACGGGGATAATACAAGACTGTACTGACAACTTTCCAACATTTCCGAATCCTAAATGACTGTTCTCCCCACTGTGGCGGCCTGTGTCGATAGTGATGGCGTCGGTGTTATCGCCTGATAGCATAACCTTTGGCTACATTAGTACACACAATTACCATATGTAATTACTATTCGCCCTGAAAATGTGGATTGAGTTGTTTATACATTATGTCTATGTAGGACAATATTTTGATAGATAACATAGATAAGCTAATTTATTCAGCGATTCTTTTTTCATCAAGGAAGCTCCATCAAAAAGTATCATTTGAAGTGGCTAAAAAGTGATACGAAATTTACAAGATTACCCCCGGTGGAGGCCAAGTAATTACAAAAAAGTAGGCCTGATTTTGTTGTTTATTCAGACCACTTCTTATATCGTTGCTTGATGTGAGTATGATATGTTCACGTGTGAGAAGTTGTTTCTTGTGTCGTTATATCTAACGTATGTTTAATGTTGATTGCATGGAAGGCATACCTGTTTTTGTCAGAAATAGTACGGTATGTAGCCAAGGCACCCTGTTTTGCTATCCCAAGTAATTCTGATCAACAGTTTCCCTGTCAAGCATGCTGTGACGTGTTGTAGGGGGCTAACTAAAGGAAGGTGCTAAGATTGTTTGTAATGGTATTAAGTTACAGTTACAAGGGCTGTATCAACCCTATATGGTCACTTATGTTCTTAAAAGCTATGAATTGTCTGATTCTATATTCGTTTTGTAATTATCATATAATATAATAATCAACAAGCCTACCTAATTCTCATTTGCCCTTAATTGGAAATTCAGATATCTTAAGTGGACATAGACATATCTCCATCAAAATAAACTGAAAGTTTGAACTCAAATGGAGACAATGTTGTTAAATGCCGTAACGCAATAGTCAAATAGTTGTTATTTGACAATGGTTTTAAAGAAATTTAACAAAATTGTCTCCACGGATTCACGGAAGGCATATAACGTTTCAATCATAAATAATACATCATCATGCTTTGCTATCCCAAGTAATTCTGATCAGCAGTTTTTGGGGCCAGACATGCTGTGCCATGTTATAGGGGCTACCTAAAGGAAGATATACTAAGTTTATGTGTGGTGATATTATGGCTGCAGGGGCATGTGTTAGATTAATAGGCGAGATCACTGAGTCACAGCCATATTGGATTCATCCAGCTCCGTTCCGTTGTTTCAGAGATTCATCCAGCCCTGGTTCCGTGGTTTTAGTGCTACCGGTCAAAGTTATGGAGTAGCATTTCCATATATGGAAGTCATGGCGCTACTCCAGTACTTTGACCTGTAGCAATAAAACCACGGAACCGGGCCTGATGGATCCAATTAGTGACATGTCTATATCAACCCAGTGTGGTGTTAATATAGGTATAGGTTAGAGCCCCCCCCCCCCATCTATATTTGTTTTAAATTAACATATGATGCTCAGAATGCTGATCAATATCTCATATGTCCTGGGTCAAGCTGTACACAGCGCCATCTAAGTCCCGCGTAGCGTATATAGGGGAGTGAACTCTGCCTTGCAGCTTGGTCCTGGGTAACCTGAAACTTTATATTTTAAGGGGACAAAACTCCACCATAATTCAGCAGTTTAAATTACTTTAACCTAAACCTGCTCTAATGAAAGTAGCATATAGCAGAGTTTCATAAAAAATGTTATATATAGCTTCTGACATCATTGTGATATGACTGCCGACTGACCACCATCACAACTTTCTATTCATGATTAAAGACATATATGTGACCCGCCATATCAAATCCAGTCGTAAGTCGGGATTTTTTACCCTGTGCCAATGCATTCTCTTATATATGCGAGTCGACGTATAGGTCGCCTCGCATATATATATAAGAGAATGCATTGGCCTAACAATTTTTTTATCATTTTTTTTAAATAAATGTTTCTTAAAATTTTTAGGACATAAAATTAAAAACATCCATTACCCTGCAGGGAGCCCCACACACATATATAGAAGAGTGTCGTCTGCTCATGTTTGTCTGGGGCTCTGTATGTGTGAAATTATAAAATTGTTAAAGAATACAAGAAAAAATTATTAAAATTGTAAAAAATTGTTAGGCCAATGCATTCTCTTATATATGCGAGGCGACCTATGGTCGACTCGCATATATAAGAGAATGCATTGGCACAGGGTAAAAAAAATCCCGACTTACGACTGGATTTGATATGGCGGATCACATATTAAGGACTTGTTCGGGTGCGTGAAACTGATAAGTTAGTATTCAGACTCAATGCCAACTGGAGGAATGTAGCATTCTACTAACATCGCCGAAAATCTCAAGCAAATTAACCATATCAATCCATAGAAAACATCATCTGAACTATATACGCTCAATTTTAAATATTTACTTCTCGATTCGGGATGCAACAATATGCGATAAACAAACGACAACAATCTCGCCACTGAGAGTGACTTCATTTAATTAATATATAAGAATAACCCATGTGGGTTGTCAATTGTATAAAATACTTGTAAAAATTACTACTTTGAGCAAGATTATTCTCAATTTCTGTTTTATCACCCTACTGGAGTGTTTCACATCACTTTAAACTGTATATAACTGAAAAATCACTCAATCTCATGGATGAGTAGTTACTTGATTATCTTTGATTCAGTATAGGACTGTTTGGGTGTTAAGTTCAACGAACAGCCTTAGGCTTTGTGTTCAACTTGGTACAGCAGCTGAACATCCTTATAGTGACTGAACATTCCTACAACTGAACACTTATAGTAACAGAACTTTCCTACAAATGAACCCTTATAGCGACTGAACATTTCTACAAATGAACTCTAAAAGCGACTGAACATTCCTACAAATGAACCCTTATAGCGACTAAACATTCCAACAATGAATGCTTATATATAGCGACTAAACATTCATACAAATGAACACTTATTGTGACTGAACATTCATACAAATGAACAATTATTGTGACTGAACATTCATATATACAAATGAGCCCTTATAGTTACTGAACAATGCCACACATGAGCCCATATAGTGACTGAACAGCTGTAGAATTGAAGAATAATTAAACCCTTCCAAATTTCCATTATAAACTTTTAAAACTGAATGAGAATTCTTCATAAATCAATGGGTTGCCTGCTTCGGCTGCACTCAATATCAACGACACTCAATATCAACAATGCTTTATTCTAGTGAGTGGATATTGCGAAGAGATGTGATATAGAAAATATAGTAGAAGGAGGAAGAACATAATATGTGCACAATATACAACGGTGTCCCGATCAACATACATGTATGGCGTATGGTCCGTCATAAGCATCATCATCATCATCGTCTAGTCATTATCATCATCATCATCATCATCGTCGTCACCACCATCGTCGTCATCATATATATAATCACATCGTCATTATCACCCTCACTTCATGTATAATTAGTCGCGCGCCGCGAAAGCGACAAAAACATGAGACATCATGGCGTGCATTTTGTCTCATTCGGCGCGCGCATGCTTTTACGCGCGTAGAAAGGAACAGAAACGACAAAACATGCGACATTTTGTCGCTTTCGGTACGCGCCAAAACATGCGAGATTTCGCATCTTTTGACGCGCACCGAAAACGACAGAAGCCCCAAAATGTGCGATAATATGTTGCACATTTTATCGCTTTTGGCACGCGCCGAAAGCGACAAAATGTGCGCCATAATGTTGCATGTTTTGGCGCTTAAGGTCAATTCACACGGGGCTCGAGCGCGCGATTATTACGGCCGTTTTCTGTCGTCCGAAGCAGTTCAAAGCGCGCGATTTTTATATTCACACCGAAAACGACCCTATCGCTGACAACGACGTACGCGATCACAACAGTGATTTTATGCTTGACCGATTTTTCGCAAACCAGCGAGATAGTTGGGTCGCTGTCAAATAGGATGTTTATTTTATCCGTGCGTTTTTGTCCTATTTGAAGGCGACACATTCATTGTCGCAGCGATAATAAAGGTGATGGAGGATCATTAGCGACAAGCTGATAACTAAAGTGAAGTTTTTGGTCCCAATTCCATTCCAAATAGGCAGACCAAGGTTGTGAAGACACTTTGCCCACAATTTTGAATAAAATGAACTGCCACCCCTCCCCCTGATAAAAATAAAAGTCACAAACTGGAATTATAGAATGAAATTCAATTAACCGCAATTGTATGACAATTTAGGAAGTCCATGCAATATTCCACTTAGCATATTATATTTGACAATTAAATGAATTTGAAAAGCTCAGACATGTATTTGTTGAGCAAATTATGTTTAAAATTTTCATATACATTGAATTTGTGACATGCCTAACTATTTTTAGCTTTGAAATTCCAAATATCATTGTCAAAAATAATATGTCAAATGGAATGGTGCACGGACTTCCTAAATTCTCATAGCAATTTCGTTTAATTGAATTTCATTCTATAATTCCAGTTTGTGAGTTTTTATTATCGGTGGTGGGGTGAAAATTCTGGCGTGACGTCACAAGCCAGAAAATTACTCCTCTCTTGTTATTATTGCATTCTATTTGGACTTCGTGTCACGCAGACACCTGATACAGCATGGTGTTGCCTTAAGTTATCAGCCTGTCGCTAAAGTCCTCCATCACATTTGTTATCGTGGCGACAAATGAATACGTCTCCTTCAAATAGGACAAATACGCGCGGATAAACATCCTACTTGACCGACTCAATTATCTCGATGCATAAAATTACGACTGTGACCGCTACGTGGTAAGGGTCAATCCACACCGGGCGCGAGCGCGCGATTTTTATGGCCGTTTTATTTCGTCCGTAGCAGTTCAAAGCATGCGATTTTTATATTAAGGGTCAATCCACACCGAGCGCGAGCGCGCACTTTTTACGGCCGTTTTATGTCGTCCGTAGCTGTTATGAGCGCGCGATTTTTATATTCACACTGAAAGCGACTGGAACGCATCGTCGCGCGCGATGGTAATTGGGTAGATAATCGCTTGCCTGCATCATTTACAGGCAGGTTACAAATACAATGTATATGGGCATTTTAATCAGAATTTGCTAAATATATACATGTAAGAGTTTTTCAAGCTCATTTAATTGTCAACTATAGTATGTCAAGTGGAATGAACCGCACGGGCTTCGTAAATTCTCAAAGCAATTGCGTTTAATTGAATTTCATTTTATAATTTCAGTTTGTGTGTTTTTTTTATTATCGGGGGGGGGGTGCAAATTGTGGGCAAAGTGACTTCACAAGCTCGGAATGGATTGGGACCAAAAATTAACCTCATTTATACTCATTGGCTATTCTCATTTATCCTTGCACTTCAGTTATCAGCATGTCGCTAAAGTCCTCCGCCACCTTTGTTATCGCGACGACGAATGAATGTGTCGTCTTCAAATAGGAGGAATACGACCGTATAAATATCCTATTTGACAGCGACCCAATTATCCTGCTGGTTTACCACAAAGCGAGAAATCGACGAAGCATAAAATCACTTCTGTTATCGCCTCGTTGTCAGCGATTCAGTCGCTTGGGGTATGAATATAAAAATCGCGCGCTTTGAACTGCTACGGACGACAGAAAACGGCCGTTATAATCGCGCGTTCGCGTCCGGTGTGGATTGACCTTAAGCGATAGGATCGTGTTCGGTATGAATGTAAAATTCGCGCGCTTTAAACCGGCGACATAAAACGGTCGTAAAAATCGCGCGCTCGACTATTGGCGAATGTTTTGGCGCGCTCTGACAGAGGGGATGACTATTGATACCAGTTAAGAAAATATGTAATGAAAGACATATATTTCACACTTCAATACTATTTATTTTCATCACTGCATTTTCTCAATAGTAATTTGCCAAAGTGTATATATCACATTAATAGAAAAGGTCCTTAATGGCCTGATAGCTATACAATTGTCATGTGACTCTATATATTTAGGGTAGTAACATCTTCAACCGTTGCCAGACAACTTTGTTTGCATATGAATGTATACAATAGCTTTACTCTAGACTCTGATGCCGCTTTCAACATTCGGACTATTTATTTGGCATCAAGTACTCTGTATCTTCGCGGAGGAAGTATACAGCCACGATTATATATACCCCCGAATCCGGTAGCCGCGAAAACGGGTTTACTGTTTCACTGCCAACCATATAGTTTCCTCTAAATGCACCTCTCTTGTGGAAATGATGAAGAAGTAATCAACCTGTTACGACTATGTTCAACATTATTTAATTAGAATGATTGACACATTACCCTACACCACAAAAACACGTGGCCGAATCGATGCCAAGAACCACAATGGTGCGCAACACGTGCCGGCGGATTCGCTAACCGAACACACCTATTACTAGTATTAGTGCAGAGGGAATGAGATACTTACTAAACGTTGTTTCTCACTACAGAGCTTCAATTTTCTAACAATATATAGACGAAGGTCAAGAACTGAGATTTGCTTTAATTAACTTCGCGGTTGACAGGTTTGCTCCCAAACATTTAACCAATAATGGAGTCTGTAGCCATGTTTAACCAATTCCAATCGTACACATCCCGCTTAATGCGGAATTAATGAAGTTCTGGATTGATGCGTCTCTTAATCGTGCGTGAGATTCGAGTGCATCAGTATCTAACAAGAAAACCAATGTCAGAAATGGTAACGCGCCCAAGATCATATATTATATACCCATGATTGTAATTGTAATTAGCACGCCCGCGTGTATACTAGCTGTTCGGCAAATATTAGAAAGATGTGGTCCGATGGAGGTTTTATAAATAGAAAATTGGATTTTCCGGTTTATTTAAAAGTCGAATTGCGCGACCATGCAGGAGGCCGAGTCCGGTAAAAGGTGTAGTTGGGAATTTCAATTTCGTTTATTGTCCTTTACATTATTGTGTCAATAATGTTGATTTTTGGTTTGTGACAAGCCATGTCAATTACCAATAAAAGAAATTTAAAAGATAATTTGTAAGTCTTATATTTCAACTTTTATAGATATTTTTCGTTCTGCAGCCCACTGATGGTTGTGGTCGGAGACGGGCGAGTCGGCCGCCGGTTCGTTAATTAGGTGCTGGTTGTTATTGTTATTTTAACGGAATTCCGAGTTGGTCATTCGCGAAACCAATATATTTTATATTCTAGAATTAAAATCATGGGTATATAATATATTATCTTGTTTATGGATATTGTAGGAAGGCTAATCTGGCCGTGTCAAATTGAGCTATAGCGATGGGATTTCTCGCAGGACAACACATTCATGTTTTCGTGGGGTGTGTATCCGCTGGATGTCTTATATAGTTGCAGTATGTTTAGGTATGAACAATGTTTAGGTATGAACAATGGCTGGGCCATGCACTCTTGGCGGGAACACAATACCTCCGATTATTGATCCGCATATAGAAGCTTTCTGATGTGGTGCATGAGAAACCTGCAGTATTAATCCGTAGTTTTTTTGTAATAATTTGAAGGATTAGTTGTTTTAACGGAATTCTGAGACGGTGCATTCATGTAACCAATATATTTTATATTATAATTTATATTTATGGCTATTAATATGATCTTGATGGCGTTACCATTTCTGATTATGGTTTTCTTGTTATAGAATATAAAATATATTGGTTTTGCGAATGACCAACTCAGAATTCCGTTAAAATAACAATAACAACCAGCACCTAATTAACGAACCGGCGACCGTCTCCGACCACAACCCCCAGTGGGCTGCAGAACGAAAATTGTCTATAAAAGTTGAAATATAAGACTTACAAATTAACTTTTTCATTTCTTTAATTTGTAATTGGCATAGCTTATCACAAACCAAAAATCAACATTATTGACGGAATTGAAATTCCCAACTACACCATTTACCGGACTCGGCCTCCGGTCGCAGTTCGACTTTTAATCCTTCCAAAAATTCCATTCCCATTATATACGTAAAACACCCATGCGCCCAGGCGAAACAAGAATCTCTACACCAGTATACACGCGGAGCGCGCGTAACAATACAATTCCATGATGACCCAAGTCACCATTCCAGCCATCATCTCGATAAGCCATGATTTGGTCACGTGATTCAGATTCCGTTGCCAACCATCCTGACTTGACATTATAGGCTCGAGCTATAGTATTCATGCTACATTTCCCGGTGAAATTAACCATCTGCGCAGTGTTTCCTCGACTTGTCAAAAACTGAAAGGTCGTGATACCGCATGCATATCGACTGAAACGACAATGAACTCAAATTAACCAAACCATTCAAGATACAAGATGTTTACCATCAGGTACATTTCCTGGCAATTTTATAGAAATAATTTCCCGATTTACACGCAGATAGCAGACAGTCATACACTGCCTATATACTTACTGTATTTGTGATGCAAACTATAATATGCCAAGCGTGATAACCAGATTACATCTTGCTAGATATTTGAAGGCTAGCTGGGGGGGGGGGTAGTGTGTGTGCTTCATGCAGTTATATAAACAGCTTGTCGTTTAAATTATATCAAACCACGAATTTCATGCCGTATAATTTGCCACGATGTGAACTTAACTTTTATAACCCCGCTTGTGGCTTGAAAATGGCAACTCATTCGGGCCCAATTCGTTTTACAACATGGAATCTGCCTGAGACGTATATAAATATGAAGTAAAACATATACACACAACTTAGAAAGTCAGATAAACCGTTTGTTTCTAGAACTCTTTATCACACGCATCCCCTCCCACTCGCTTCGCTATCCGCATATCAGTTATACCGCGCTATCCGGATATCAGTTATACCGCGCTATCCGGATATCAGTTATACCGCGCTATCCGGATATCAGTTATACCGCGCTATCCGGATATCAGTTATTCCGCGCTATCCGGATATCAGTTATTCCGCGCTATCCGGATATCAGTTATACCGCGCTATCCGGATATCAGTTATACCGCGCTATCCGGATATCAGTTATACCGCGCTATCCGGATATCAGTTATACCGCGCTATCCGGATATCAGTTATACCGCGCTATCCGGATATCAGTTATACCGCGCTATCCGGATATCAGTTATACCGCGCTATCCGGATATCAGTTATACCGCGCTATCCGGATATCAGTTATACCGCGCTATCCGGATATCAGTTATACCGCGCTATCCGGATATCAGTTATACCGCGCTATCCGGATATCAGTTATACCGCGCTATCCGGATATCAGTTATACCGCGCTATCCGGATATCAGTTATACCGCGCTATCGGATATCAGTTATACCGCGCTATCCGGATATCAGTTATACCGCGCTATCCGGATATCAGTTATACCGCGCTATCCGGATATCAGTTATACCGCGCTATCCGGATATCAGTTATACCGCGCTATCCGGATATCAGTTATACCGCGCTATCCGGATATCAGTTATACCGCGCTATCCGGATATCAGTTATACCGCGCTATCCGGATATCAGTTATACCGCGCTATCCGGATATCAGTTATACCGCGCTATCCGGATATCAGTTATACCGCGCTATCCGGATATCAGTTATACCGCGCTATCCGGATATCAGTTATACCGCGCTATCCGGATATCAGTTATACCGCGCTATCCGGATATCAGTTATACCGCGCTATCCGGATATCAGTTATACCGCGCTATCCGGATATCAGTTATACCGCGCTATCCGGATATCAGTTATACCGCGCTATCCGGATATCAGTTATACCGCGCTATCCGGATATCAGTTATACCGCGCTATCCGGATATCAGTTATACCGCGCTATCCGGATATCAGTTATACCGCGCTATCCGGATATCAGTTATACCGCGCTATCCGGATATCAGTTATACCGCGCTATCCGGATATCAGTTATACCGCGCTATCCGGATATCAGTTATACCGCGCTATCCGGATATCAGTTATACCGCGCTATCCGGATATCAGTTATACCGCGCTATCCGGATATCAGTTATACCGCGCTATCCGGATATCAGTTTACTTTCCGGATATCAGTTATACCGCGCTATCCGGATATCAGTTATACCGCGCTATCCGGATATCAGTTATACCGCGCTATCCGGATATCAGTTATACCGCGCTATCCGGATATCAGTTATACCGCGCTATCCGGATATCAGTTATACCGCGCTATCCGGATATCAGTTATACCGCGCTATCCGGATATCAGTTATACCACGCTATCCGGATATCAGTTATACCGCGCTATCCGGATATCAGTTTACTTTCCGGATATCGGTTATACCGCGCTATCCGGATATCAGTTATACCGCGCTATCCGGATATCAGTTATACCGCGCTATCCGGATATCAGTTATACCGCGCTATCCGGATATCAGTTATACCGCGCTATCTGGATATCAGTTATACCGCGCTATCCGGATATCAGTTATACCACGCTATCCGGATATCAGTTATACCGCGCTATCCGGATATCAGTTATACCGCGCTATCCGGATATCAGTTTACTTTCCGGATATCAGTTATACCGCGCTATCCGGATATCAGTTATACCGCGCTATCCGGATATCAGTTATACCGCGCTATCCGGATATCAGTTATACCGCGCTATCCGGATATCAGTTATACCGCGCTATCCGGATATCAGTTATACCGCGCTATCCGGATATCAGTTATACCGCGCTATCCGGATATCAGTTATACCGCGCTATCCGGATATCAGTTATACCGCGCTATCCGGATATCAGTTATACCGCGCTATCCGGATATCAGTTATACCGCGCTATCCGGATATCAGTTATACCGCGCTATCCGGATATCAGTTATACCGCGCTATCCGGATATCAGTTATACCGCGCTATCCGGATATCAGTTATACCGCGCTATCCGGATATCAGTTATACCGCGCTATCCGGATATCAGTTATACCGCGCTATCCGGATATCAGTTTACTTTCCGGATATCAGTTATACCGCGCTATCCGGATATCAGTTATACCGCGCTATCCGGATATCAGTTATACCGCGCTATCCGGATATCAGTTATACCGCGCTATCCGGATATCAGTTTACTTTCCGGATATCAGTTATACCGCGCTATCCGGATATCAGTTATACCGCGCTATCCGGATATCAGTTATACCGCGCTATCCGGATATCAGTTATACCGCGCTATCCGGATATCAGTTTACTTTCCGGATATCAGTATACCCTCAGGCAATTTCACGTATGGCATTTTTTCCCTTTCGATCATTTTTTGTACCCACTCACCCCCACCGCCAATTTTTTTTCCGTTTTCGGCAGTTTTTTCCGACCATTTTTTGACACCCACCCCCCCCCTTTTAACACTAAAACATTGATTTGCAGGGGGAAATTCGCTGTAAACAGCTGTATATGAATTTCTGTGCATACTATTTATCATGGATGTTAACATGGACATGTAAATAGGAATGAGTCATTTTGAGGTCATTCGGCCAAAAAAACATGGCTGCCAGCGGAGTTTGGATTTCAAAATTTGCAACAAAATACAACACGATAACTGCCTGCAGTTTACAGTTAGAATTACATTATTTCTCGCATTCAAAGTGGGTTTGAAGCCCAACTCATTGCCAAAACACTAAGCAGGAAATTGTTTTTTTTAGTTGCGGAAAAAATTGCTTGTTGGTGGCTTTGACCACCCACCCACCCCGGCATACGTGCCGGAAAAATGTTTTTCACCCCCCCCCCCCTGGCTGGAGGGCAAATTATAATTATATTTATATTTTTTATATCTTATTCTTCCTAACAAACGGTCATGGACAGTTCTAGATATTGAAACAGTATCCTATTATATCTAAAATGTGATTTAGATCGTCGAATTTGATCACAATAGTCTCATTAACCCTTTAATGTCGGGACCTGCGCTGGTGCAGCATTAAAGACCATGTGCAGTGCATTCTCTTGTATATGCGAGTCTCACATAGGGATCCTCGAATATATAAGAGAATGCATTGCCTTACAAGATCAAGGTAAATATTTTGAGGCCAATGCATTCTCTTATATATGCGAGGCGACCTATATATGGGCGACTCGCATACATTTTTGAGTTCACGCCTCTCCCGAAAACAAACCACTATATAGAATAAAAATACACATTAAAGCAGTGATTAAAGGGGATAATTACCCGAGTCATGAACACACTTTCATTATAATTACCATGTTGTTTGCATTGTTCATCGAGCACATTAATGCATTTTGCACTAATCCATGGCTCACGTGCATTCATTCATTTGTTGAATATATTCTGTTGAGTATAAAAGGAGATGGCCTCATGCATACATGGCCGGATTTAGTCACGGTGTACCCAGTTCCTCTTTAACGACAAGTCTAAAGAGAGAGAGAGAGAGATACTTTATTCCTCCATATCAACGGAGATTACATATAATACAAATATATACAACAAAATAATCTTACATAAAATTTGTTAAAGCTCCGAAGTTAGGCACGTAAAACAAATGTGCTAAATTTCAGTGCAATTATCTAGTGAACGGACGCATTTGGTATTCAACGCCAACATACATAATGGCTAGGATATGTTTAACCACAATAAATCGTATCCAGGGAATTGATCGCCATTCAGAGGTGTTCATATATATGTTGTGAGTATACCTTCTATTGCGAGCAGAGGAAACAAATGAAGCGAACGCATCTCTTTATATAATAAGAGATTCTCCTTGCGGAGAAGATGGATCTGTAGTGGGATACACCCACCAAAGCAGTACGCTAGAAATGTGTTATTCTATTCCTTCATTCTTGAAGGGTGTGGTGTTTTTTTTTTGTGGGTTCTAACTTCTATGTATATATAAGTACTGGCGATCCTACAGCTCATTTATATACGAACAAGGGACCCGATTCAAATATTTAATACTCAACAAGTTGTCGTGGTTGATTTTACCCCAGGGCCGAGGTGTCTGTGGTTACTACCGTTACAGATCGACATAGATTTCACATTCGACAATAAAATTACTTGCGATCCCACACCTTCGATGTCTAAGTGGGCACATGGACACTAACATTACTAAACAATGACCTATGGAATGGTAGATATTATTACCTCGGGGCCCAGGTGTCTGGGGTAACAAGTATGTGCTTATATAGTTCGTGATGGATTTTATATTTGACGGATTCAGTCTGGGTATTTCTTGAACTCTTGATGGCCTGTGTTGGCACCAATAACTGATCGATGGATGAAAATGAAGGGCAACCAACCACTTAACAGTCTGTAAATGAAACCAAGGAATCCAAAAGAGGATGACGAGTGGCTTTATAACTTCGACAACACAGGTCGCCTGCGTGCCTTATTTATATGGGCGCATTCCGAACCAATTCCACACGCTGTTCCGAGCCATATAATCAGTAAGTGGGCTTAATCAGATCACATGATGCCAGTCTGGTTAACAAAGCCGCACCAGTCAGTTAAATTGAAGAGGATCTTCGTCGATTACTATATCCCAATCCAGGCATTCCGATCGGCTATTTCACTGGCCAGTTTGGAAGATTGGCCTTATTTTTGCGGCGTGAGTCGGCGGTGTAATTCAGTGCATTTTCGCTACCGTGTAATCAGCCGCAGACGTAATCGGATCGCTACCGACGTTTCCTTCAGTTTGACAACGCACACATGTCCGTACTTTGGATAATTACCACTCGCTAACCCAGTATCAACGAATGGAACAATTGATGAAAATGTTTGCTAATCTTCCTAAATGACAAGTGTGTGTCTGCATCACGCCAGTTTGACATTTCTTGCAATTTAGTTCGCCCAGTTTGAGAAAAAGCTGGAAGCAGCAAGTCCAAACCAATCTGGTTACGAAATGTGTTACCATACACCACATGTGGCGGGATGCGTTGCTATAGGGGGGGGGGTCTTAAAACTCGTTCGCGGGCGTCCAACCGCTGTTCACGACACATTTTTCAACTCAGTTGTATGCACCATATATCGATGAGAACATCGGGTTTGATTCTTTCGCCATCAACTGTCTTGATCACATCCATGCAATCGCTGGTGTATGCGTAAAATAGTACTACAAGAAAGCCATAGTCAGAAATGGTAACACCCCTCAACATATTATTATGCATATGAATAAAAAGAAAGAGAACATGCGTGCAGTTAGATATATTGATTGAAGAAATTAAACATGGTCCGAGAACCAAACTGAGAATGTGTTCTTAAGTCGTCCAAAACACTCCCCGAACACTTCTCAGTTTGGTTCTCGGATGGATTCTCGGACCATGTTTAATTTGAATGCACCACATCATAATTCCGTTAAACAACTGATTCTTCAAAGTATTGCAACAACTACGGCAGGTTTCTCATTTACCACACCAGAAAACCTCTAAAATGCGGACCAAAAATCTAATAACCGGATTAAATACACCCGATACTTCGCAATACGGCATTTAGTCTACATTCCAACTGAGACATACTTCATCAGCAATGTTAGCTGTTATATTATGCATTGTGCTCCCGCAATAAAATCTTCCACAGTGCCCCAGCCATTGTTCACACATAAATATTGAAAGTAATTAACGCGGTCATGCATAACATAGTTACATACTGCAACAATGAGACATCCGCGAAGGTACATCCGCGAATACATGCATCCTCCAAAAAGTCTAACCGGCACGCAATATACGTTATTAATCAAAGTTACCCCATAGTCTAACCGGCACGCAATATACGTTATTAATCAAAGTTACCCCATAGTCTAACCGGCACGCAGTATACGTTATTAATCAAAGTTACCCCATAGTCTAACCGGCACGCAATATACGTTATTAATCAAAGTTACCCCATAGTCTAACCGGCACGCAGTATACGTTATTAATCAAAGTTACCCCAAAGTCTAACCGGCACGCAATATACGTTATTAATCAAAGTTACCCCATAGTCTAACCGGCACGCAATATACGTTATTAATCAAAGTTACCCCATAGTCTAACCGGCACGCAATATACGTTATTAATCAAAGTTACCCCATAGTCTAACCGGCACGCAGTATACGTTATTAATCAAAGTTACCCCAAAGTCTAACCGGCACGCAGTATACGTTATTAATCAAAGATACCCCATTAATCAAAGTTACCCCAAAGTCTAACCGGCACGCAATATACGTTATTAATCAAAGTTACCCCATAGTCTAACCGGCACGCAATATACGTTATTAATCAAAGTTACCCCATAGTCTAACCGGCACGCAGTATACGTTATTAATCAAAGTTACCCCATAGTCTAACCGGCACGCAATATACGTTATTAATCAAAGTTACCCCATAGTCTAACCGGCACGCAATATACGTTATTAATCAAAGTTACCCCATAGCTACCTATTTATATATATTTATAAACAGAAAACAGTTAATAAAAATACAGTGCAAATACAATGTATTTATTATATATGTTACTATTTGACTATTATATATTATTATACGGTATATATCATATATGCAACGTCAGACATTGGTGACACTCCACAGTTTCGAATGATCAGTAGGTATAAATTTCTTAGAATAGAGTACCAGTGTTTTCTGACACTATTGGTGTGGCATGTTTATTGAGCGAGGGTTAGTTGTGAATTTATTGATTTTTAGAGGATGTCTTTGAGTTTTGAAAAATATTGTTTCATGTGACCTTGACCCCACCAGTGTCAAGAAGTAGCGATTTATGCGAAACAGTGGCGTGACTTTTTAGCACCTAAAATTCGTCATCTGCATGAACAAAAGTTTTTAAAAAAATAAAAAAATCCCAGTAGTGAGAAGTTTTAACTTTTGTGATATTATTGTGAGAAACAGTGTTCTTCTAGACAGCATAGGCGTCTATGCTCGGAAAAAAACTTATTTTGGCCACTTTTGCATCAAAAGTTCATTTTTCTGGCATACTCATTGGTCAGGGAAAAACCTCGAATATGAACCTTAACAGCGTTTAATAGTTCCAACTTTTGACCTTTGATATTTGATTTTCTCATTTCCGATATGTTGGAGTCCTATTCACGTGGTTTCGAGGTTGGCGAGTACCACGCATACAAAATGGCCGAGGCTATTGCAAGCGCACAAAAACAAAATATATGAGGAAATGACACAAAACATAGCATTTTGACTGTTATATACGAGCATATGCTAGTTTATTTTTGAAACAAGTTGATACCTTACTTGTTCGGAAATACTCGGTGGTTTTCTATAACATTCTTACCAAAGTTGTCAGTCGGAGGTGCGTGGAATACACCAGTCCATACATCTTGATGAATCCTTCGACTGACAACTTTGGTCAGAATGTTAGAGCAAACAAATGTGAATTTGGAAATAAATGAGGTATCATGCGGCTTATTTGAAAAATAGTATAGCATCTGCTCGTAGTTGACGAAATACTATGTAATATGCCATATCTTAGTCTATTATGTAATATGCCATATCTTAGTCTATTATGTAATATGCCATATCTTAGTCTATTTACCTTTTTCCTCGTTTCTGGTCGCGTGTTCGATCCTAACGGCCATTTTGAATGCGTGATATTCATCAACTCGAAACCACGTGATTCCCCACCGTGAATGGGGTGTGGTGCATTCACCACGTCGCCATATATACTATACGCACGTGATATTCACAAATTACATGTCAAACGTGAAGCGTGTCGACGCTGAGTGCGTGCGTATTGAGAGTTGACTGAATTACCAGCCACTTCTACGGGCCATTCTGGCAGTGTAGCTTTCTGAACATCAGGAAATCCTATTACCAGAAGAGTAGCAATAATATATCGATTTGACTGATTCAATTTCCATCAAAGCGCATGTTGTGTGGGCCGATCTATAACTCACTCAGAACAGGGATTGCAACTTGACATTTGGTGTCAGAAATATGTGTCTATCTTCACAGAATTGATCAGACAAAACTTCGATGGAAGATCGTACCCATTTATATATGGGTTACACACTTCAAATTTGAAGTCCTTCTGTCTGCTAGTTAACTCGTCGGGGTTTTTCATTATTTGCTGTTTCCTAATTCGCGCGGCAGTCAGTAGCCAAAGCAGGTTTTAAGCGTTACACGTAGCGCCGAGATGCTGGGAATTAGTAACAAAAAACCATAGTAACAAGAAAACCATAGTCAGAAATGGTAACGCCCTCAAGATCATATTATTAGGCATATATACAATATATTGCAGCTTTAATGTAGTGATTGTGAAAAAATCTGTATATATAGGTAACGCCTATGTACTTGTTTTTATGTTATATTTTTGTATTTGTGTATATTGTGCACTTGGTGAGAAAGAATGTGAAAATATTTAAAAATCGGACGTGCCAAACTAAAGTATAATTTTTAATATTTTAATATTTAAACAGTATACGTCACGTTATATGGGTTCACTTATACGACATTTGAAATAAATTGTTTTCGGCTGGCAATTATCTTTTCTTTGTTATTTGTTCTAATTTCTAGTGAAATAGAGGTATGAATAGTGCATGACATAACATGCAGAATAATAATCAGGCCGAATATACCTGTTCTAATTTCATTTGAAATAGGGGTCTGAATAGTTCATGAAATAGCATGCAGAATAATAATCAGGCCAAAATTGTCGATCTTCGTTACATGGTTCAAGTACGCAATTTTATCATTTTGTTTTTAACAATTTTATCATTTTTTATCATTTTTTTCTTACATTCTTTATAATTTTTTCTTACATTTTTTAACAATTGTTATAATTTTTTATCATTATTCCTTTACAATTTTGTTATCATTCTTTTAATTTTTTCTTACATTTTTAACAATTATAAAAAATAATATAAAATTCGTTAGACAATGCATTCTCTTATATATGCGAGACGACTCTCTGTGAATATAATCCGGAATCAGGATTTTGTGTGGATGCTCCCTTCAGAGAGACATATAGACAATTAGGGCGCGTACACATGAAGCTGCAAGAAAATATCTGCAAGAAAATATCAGGTAAAATTGCACACTGATATTTTCTTGCTGCAAAGATTACGCCCGTGAGAACGCGGCGGTTTAGACGGTTTTGATTGAGCTCAATCAGAACACTATTAGTCATGCTGGTTCAAGTGAATTGCGTCCGGTAAATAACATATAGTTCATTTTGGCAATTCATAGCTTTGTGAAATTTCCAACTGTATTACCGAAGTCGGGTGGGATTAGACACCCACCAACCTGTAGCAACGTTGCTGATCTCATGCATAAAGACCTTCTTGCATAATGAGAAAGTGGTCACGTTATTTGGAAATTTGGAAATGTTATAATTTCATAGTGCATGTATATGTGGGGTGACAAATGTTATTATGGTTTTGTGGCAAATCGGATGACCCCACCCCCATTTAGACCCCATATGAAGTTTTTAGGAGATTGTTGCTTGGTGCATGGGGCTGTGATGTACATTACGTTACCGAACTTACATGGGTGCATGTGGGGACATGGGGACAACTTGGAAACAATATTAGTTGGAAATTTCACACCAACAATGGTTTGAAATTGTTCTTGTAGTCTGTGTGGAATTAGTGGTTTTAGACCAACATTTGCATTTTTCCAACTTTGGTAAAATTATTGGTTTGGAATTTCTTCTAGGCCCCTCCCTCCCCGGTGTCCAGTCAAAATTCAAGGTATGTGAGGTACCATATGGGAAATTCAAAGACGATGGGAGGTCTTTTCCTTGTATCATGTCAAAATGGCTGGAAATAAACAATCAAAAAAGGTGTGCAAATTCAATTATGTGATCTTGGGTTTTTGGCCCGATTCAAGAGGGGATGCAGTTGGAAATCCATGGACATCCTCCGCCAGCGGAAACCTTCAAAAGATATATGTCCCCACACATATCCATATAATAGCTCAGCGATTATGTCAAACAATCCAAAATGGAACTACGAAGTCAATTGTTGAAACGGGCGATAATATTGATGGATCATAACTCGAATGCGTGAACGGTTACCAGCGTATCCCTTATAGAGATTAGTTAACGGATACCGATGGCCACCAATCAAGGTGAACACATATAACCAAATGGCGATAAAATATCAGCGCGCTGCCTTCGTCGGATATTTTTCGGTATTATTTATTTGATTGGTCAAGTAAGTCACATGGGGCATACCTGATATTTTCTTGCCGCCATGTGTACGCGCCCTTAACCTGGTGTCGGGTGGATACTCCCTTCAGAGAGACATAATAGACAATTACCCTGGTGTCGGGGAGGGTTAACGTTGTTAACAGAGCATTACGTCAATATAAATAATTAAAACTTTCTCGCAGGAATAGTGTTACATCAATAAAAGAGATAAAAATGCCCTCTATCTGATATCTATATCGGTATAAGTAAACATCACCAGCTGCAATGTGTGCAAACCAACAAACACAATATTCGTGCACCCCGTACACTTTTAACTCAATCGTAGGAAACCGAAATTGATCAAAATAAATAACGATTAAATGACCCAGACACTTCCAAGATGCAGGTTGCGAAACGCGCACAAAATTATATTTACAGTCAGAATTAAAAGATGTGGGCAGAGAGCAAGTTGGCATCCCGCCTCTGAGACGATGTGCCAATGTTGTAATCGCGTTGATGGACGACGTCTATTAATATTTGCGGCAGGAAATGAACAGATCTTCAAGAAAGCGTGTAGTGTTAGTTCATAACCCGTTGTCGGTTATCAACCCGCAGCCGATATGACCCAATATGTCGTGTCATTGCCATATAGTTGTTAGGGATCGGTGACTCAGTCGATGTAGGTGCACGGCGCATTAGGTCGCAATGAGCCGCCCAGCGATTAGGAAGCGAGTTCGATAAAAGATGCATGTATACTGATGTTTCACGCAAAAGAAAAAGGAAAATTTTCAGATGCTACCGGATGGGGTTATGAACTTATGACTTTTGTATGTGGTTTCATAGTGAAAATAACAGCATGAGAAGTGTTTGTCCATCTCTAAAATTGACAGCATAGTCATAGGACCCGGTGTCTGCATCACATGGCAATATGGATTAATGTATATGGGAAAGATCCGTTAGTTGACATTGTTGACGTCTTTGGTAGACATATAGCCTATCTCCACCCACGTCCGTTACGATTTATCGCCATCCCTGTATGCGTCCGTAAAGATTTATCTTCATCACTGTGTCCGTTAAGAATTATCTCCACCCTGCGTCCATTAATAATTATCTCCACCCCGGCGTCCGTTAATAGTTATATCCACCCTTGCGTCCGTTAATAGTTATCTCCACCCCTGTGTCCGTTAATATTTACCTCCACCCCTGCGTCCGTTAAGATTTGTTTCGATGATACTCGGGAACTATATATCTCTAATTGAGATGGTTGAACAATTAACAATGATTAGTGCACGGTGTTTCCACACATATTCATTACTGGGAGGAGTTTGCGATTTCTAGGGCAGAAGGCGTCTGCATATATAGTTTACTAGCAGGGTTACCCGGCGTTGCCCAGGTTAAAGTGATGTGAGACCTTCTGTGGATATTTGGTGGGAATAGAGAGTAACCTTGCTCTCAAAGTGTTACACGTATTCTCATAAATTGTATATCCAATTGGCATCACAAAACATTATTCTTACACATGGAATATAAGTAGTAGCTCACCTTGTCAGGTCGGAGCGATTATCATTTTGTTTATCGCGTTTAATCCGTCCCACCAATAAATTAGTATTTATTTCAACTGCGTATACTTCAGACGTTATATCATGAAACATGAACATCATAAACACATTAGTTCGAAAAAAATAAAAGACGACAATTGTGTTTTACATAGAGATGTATCAATCAATCAATCTAGTTTATCATATCTTCATGAAGATACAGATGTTTAAAGATATGTCCAGCTGCTCCTCTGCTATATACTGGCTAATCATTTTCAGTTTAAAAGAAATGATGTTATGCACGTATAGCAGCTACATGTGCCAGAAACAGCGAGATTTTGAGGTGTTTAAGTTAGGCGATGAGTCTGTTCTAAAAAATGAAAGAAATCCTCTGTATCGGGCAGATATACCCTTGTCAGATGTCACTATTGGGGGATCCTGAAAAGTCATGTGCTACGGACTGCGTTTTCCTCCATCTCAGAAGTAACCATATTTGACTGCACACTGTGACCACTAATTTTGAACAGGCCTGCTCTACATTTGCATATCTCTTGGCAATTGTAACTTTTTTTGTGGAAACTATATTGAATGGGACAGACTCAATCGTGTTATAATATATACATGAGCCATTCTAATATGCAATTCTCTGACGATTCAAGGTCCATCAGTTTGAATGAATATATGTATCTCTTAAATATATTGATATAAATATACTTTAATGCTTTCTTGTTTGTATCTGTGTTGCTGGATCATTATAGGAATGCCCTGATTTCCATCCCCATATACATATGACAGTTGAGAAGATATAATTGTTCAAGTAACTTAATTCGGTCACCATTTGTCGAGATTGTGAAGTCGGAATGCCAAAAACTCCTTAGAACGACATGGAGATGGCCTGGGAGATGACTATATATAACTTTGTTGGATATTGGCGAATCTCCTCTGGCCATCCATGACCCAAACGACCCCAAATGTGATTTAATTCATCATATCATTAGAGAAGAACGTGCATGAATTTGGTGGAATTAGTGCTGAGTATATTTGTATCAACTTTGGTGCAACTCCCCTCATGCATGACTTGAACCGCGCCACTTTTGTCATATTTAAACAACGTCTATTAGACTCATGCATGAATTATATAATGGAGATGATTATCTATAAGTTTTGGATTGGATTGGATTGTTTATTTGCACAAATTAAATACATAATACACAAACATAATAATATATCCTGCAAATTTGCACAGGAGCGGCATGGCCAATACAGGCCGTCTTCCTGTCGCCCCTTATAAACAATAGAGAATAGGTAGATGGCGGTCATATTGTTGTGTAATTGGTAACTAATTGGTAACTAAACAAATTCTTATCATAGTTATTACTCCCCCCATCTCTCACACAAACGGCACCAATTTCGCTACTTTAAATCACACGTTTATATTCCTCGTGTCACGGAGAAGAATAATATATAAATTTGGTCGAAATCTGCGCTACAATAGCCCCTCCCCTGACACCAACAACGTCACTTTAGAAAATGTTAACCCGCACCATTACCTTACACGTAAAAGGTTACCCCCGTTAGACCGCCTTGGTGCCATCTCAAATGTACCCTTCAAGTTATATATACAACACAGACAGATATTCGCAAATATTTGATTCATTGTATCATTTGAGAAGAACGTGTATGAGTTTGATGGTAATTGGCACTAAACATATTTTTATAAGTTTTTGGTGACCCTCCCGTCCCTATTTCGAACTCAAGCGGCGACACTTTTGACATCATTAAACCACACACTTAGACTCATTATAGAGATGAATATATATAAAATTTATGAAAATTGGCGAGTATACAAATTCGTATCAAATTTAGGGCCACCATTGCATATCTCTCATCCAAAAAGCCACCAATTTGGCGCATTTAACCCACACGATTAGATTATTCGTATCACGGAGAAGAATATGTATCAATCAGGTGGAAATCGGCGCTAAACAAATTGTTTATCAATGTTTGTATCCCTCTAACCCTCTAGGCACCCCTGACTCGAATGGCCCCACTTTTGACATCTTTAAACCACACAATTAGATATCATGGAGATTATTATTTGTAAGTTTGGTGCTAATCCGCGACTAAACAAAGTTTTTTTCTTCAAATTTAGTGCCCACCCCACCTCACCCCCATCTCTCACCAAAGCAGCACCAATATGGCGTCTTTAAAATCACACGACTAGATTCCTCATATCATGGATAAGAACGTGTATCAATTTGGTGGAAATTGGCGCTAAAAATATTGTGTATCAATTTTGGTGCCCCTCTCCCTTTCATTGCCCCCTGACTCGAATGACGCCACTTTTGACAGCTTTAAGCCACGCTATTAGACACCTCATACCATGGAAATTAATTTGTATAAGTTTCGTGGCAATCGGCGACTAAACCAATTCTTATCAAATTTAGTACCCACCCACCGCCCCCCCCCCCCCTCGCAATATCTCATCCCAACGACACCAATTTGGCATCTTTAAATCACACAATAAAATTCCTTGTATCATGGAGAAGATCTCAGAAGAATGTGCATCAATTTGGTGGAATTCGGCGCTAAAATTATTTTGATAAATGTTGGTGCCCATCTCCCCTTCCGGGCATCCCTGACGCGAACGGTGCGACGTTTGACATATTTAAACCCCACCATTAGATTCCTCATATTATGGGGATGATTATATATAAGTTTGGTGGCAATCGGCGACAAAATTTTTTTCTGCCCCTCCCCAGTTTCTGCCCCTGGCAACAACGGCGTCATTTTAGAAAATTCTAACCCTCGCCATTATCTTTCTCGTAAAAAGTTACCCCTATTATACCCCTTTTGTGCCATCCAGGTGTTCCCCTGTGGATTTCTATAGAACACAGACAGACAGACAGACATTCGCAAATATATATATAGATTTAATTACTTTTACAGTACCTGACTGCATACGCTATAGAATACACTAGAGAACATACCTTCCTTTCGTCTTTAATTGTGTCTGGAAAGAAATATCGAAATTTCACGAGCGGCTACAAGCAACGAGTGAAAATTCGATATTTCTTTCCAGACATGAATGAGATGTTTCAGGTATTCCAACAACAAAAAACTGTAGGTATTCTTTTTATTATATGCGGCTTATTTAGGCTCAAAGTTGCTAAGTTAAGTCTTAATTAATTAAATCATTAACTGTACTAACGAGCGCACGTGCCAGTGTTTACAAACATGAAAGAGCCCAGGCGTAAAGTTGAATTTGACACGCTGCGACTCAAACATAACATTTTCGATTGATCACGCCACGTTATAAATTCGTCGCTTTTGATTGGCTCAGTGGACTGCTGATGATGATTTATTCTCGAATTCATATGACTATATAGAGAATTATAAATAGTTATTTACAGAATATAATATAAATAGTATGATAGGGTATATAAATATTATATACATGTCAGTGTGCACGCAATGATCACTCGATCGACCTTGGTAGCTAGTGCATGTTGGTTCCAAGCCCTGCAGTGAAATAACGCTATCTAGAGTGAAATAACGACATCGTGTTTCACTGTGGCTTTTAAGAGATAAATACAACGATTTACGTTTCGGTAATTTCGGTATTTTATAGTCAAGCATACAATAAAACATGTTAATTTGCATCTCAGGAACTAGTTGGTCAGTGCCTCAGTGGGATAATGTTCGACATGGCAATGGTACATGTTAAGCTCCATGGGGGTAAGGATGAAAATTACTTGCAGTTTTATCCAGGCTTTTAGAGGGGATGATTGCGTTGAGAAGGACCATTGCCTTTGAGCATGCATCTGAATTATCAAGCGGAATATATCACACCGCTTCAATGATAGCCTTTCTATACTAAATATTCATTGATGAGTATTTCCCTTTATTTGGGAAATGTTCAGAAAAAAAGTTCATCAAACGACCTGAACTGATTATCTCAACATTTCCCTCCAATAAATATGACTCTTTTTGTGTGTACTTGTATTATCTGTCGTCTGCTTATTTTCTATAAAACCCCTCCAGATGAATAATAGACAATTCCAATGTATACTATTATAACTGAGTGGGAGAATCCATTTAATATAGAAAGAGTTAAAATAATTACAGCATATTATATCGTTTTAAATGTTGAACAATATCTAAACAATTCATCTCATTCTGAAGACGCTGACTTGGTTGATGATTCAAGAAAAAAAAAACATTTTGAACATGAAAGGAATTTTACTGTAGAATATACATGGAAACCGAGATGAAATATTGAATGAACACAAATAGCTTCTTGCACATGAAAGGAATGTTACTACAGAATATATATGCCATACAAACAAACTGAGATGAGATATTGACTGAACAAAAATAGCTTCTTGTATGTGAAAGGGATTCACAATACATGATGTCCCATACATATACACACAGACCGGAATCCTGTCTCTATATATAAATATACGGATATTGTCATGGGGTTTCTGTGTTCATGACAATGCACATCCTGCGTGCTGAAAACTGCTGTGTCTCCAAACTCGCAGCAATGCTTTCTTATGTCCGATAAGGAGCATTTAAAGTATACAATAAAACTCTCTAAATGCAAGCTCCGTCAACCGTTGTTGTCCACTTGAGCCCGTGTGTGGTACATAATGCTCCGTAATAATCCCGTATCGGTGCGTGGGTGATACGTAATGTACCGTAATAATCCCGTATCGGTGCGTGGGTGGTACGTAATGCACCGTAATAATCCCGTATCGATGTGTGGGTGGTACGTACGTAATGCACCGTAATAATCACGTATCGGTACGTGGGTGGTACGTAATGCGCCGTAATAATCCCGTATCAGTTTGTTGTCCTCTTGAGCCCGTGTGTGGTACGTAATAGAATAGAATATAATTTAATAATGGTACGTAATGCACCGTAATAATCCCGTATCCATGCATGAGTAGTACGTAATGCACCGTAATAATCCCGTATCGGTGCGTGGGTGGTATGTAATGCACCGTAATAATCCCGTATCGGTGCGTGGGTGGTACGTAATGCACCGTAATAATCCCGTATCGGTACGTTGGTGGTACGTAATGCACCTTAATACTCCCGTATCGGTGCGTGGTGGTATGTAATGCACCGTAATAATACCGTATCCATGCATGAGTAGTACGTAATGCACCGTAATAATCCCGTATCGGTGCGTGGGTGGTACGTAATGCACCGTAATAATCCCGTATCGGTGCGTGGGTGGTATGTAATGCACCGTAATAATCCCGTATCGGTGCGTGGGTGGTACGTAATGCACCGTAATAATCCCGTATCGGTACGTTGGTGGTACGTAATGCACCTTAATAATCCCGTATCGGTGCGTGGTGGTATGTAATGCACCGTAATAATACCGTATCGGTGCGTGGTTAGTACGTAATGCACCGTAATAATCCCGTATCGGTGCGTGGGTGGTACATAATGCACCGTAATAATCCCGTATCGGTGCGTGGGTGGTACGTAATGCACCGTAATAATCCCGTATCGGTGCGTGGGTGGTACACAATGCACCGTAATAATCCCGTATCAGTTTGGATTCCTGCCTGGCAATGGCAATTCTTTTGAAAAGAAAAAAACATTTGCCTGAAGGTGAGGGCTGTGGTTTTCTTTACATGCGAGAAATGGAATATCTAATAATGAGTGGGTGGTTCGTCCTGTACGCCTTCAACACAATTAAATATATTTTTACAGACGAACAGAGAGGGGTGTAATAACAAATTTTCAGGACTGTTCAACTGTCGGAAAATTTCCAACATAGCTAGTGCCCCCTGGTTGCACATTTTCTAACTGATATCCATTTCACGCAGTCTGAAATATTGAGTGAAACTATTCGACTAAAAGTTAAACAATCAGAAACATTGTCTGAAACTTCTGATGTTGCTCATTGCTAGAACATGGGCTAACGAACTTCTACAGTTAACGAACCCTATAGTTGGCGGGTATTTGATTTATTTAGCCAGGTATTGCTGATCGTTATATCCAATTAACCATTGACATACTCCAAGTCATTCCCAAGAAATTACCGTCCTATAGCCGACCTCCCGGTTAATTGTGATAATTCTGGGAATGCAGCAAATATATATCACACTATATGACCCATAGAGTCTAGTATAGACGTATATAAGAGTACCAGTACATGTATATATAGTGCGCATATAGTACTCCCTGGCGAAAGATGTGGGGAAAATGAAGGCTCTTGTGGGTTTGACAATTTCATTACATAATCAGAGAACTAAAGTGATGTGAAAACACTCCGGTATTATTATTATTTGTTTATTAACCTCCAGTAATGAAGAGCATACACAACTTATAATTATTGTGGTACAGGCACTGTGTCGCATGCACACACAAACTAGACAAATATATATATATACAAAATAGATTGCATACATGTTACTGTGCAATGGAGATGTAGAAATAGAGTCAAAGAGAACAGAAGGAGAAATAGAGAATGTGAGAGGCAGAAATGGATGAATGTGTTGTGTTAGGCATAACACAAAGAGTTTCTGTCAACTGTGAGAATATTTTCAAGTCATCACTATTTGCTTGGATTAGCATATGTCACACGCATATGGTCATCTGGTCGTGGCTATGGTGTAACTGTGAGTATTGTCTCGTGTGTGTGGGCGAGTCAGTCAGACGACGTTATGAATGGTTGTTGTGCCTAACTAGAAGATTTCCTTGATACAGGAATGTGGCTGCAAATATTATAATGTTGGGCCAGTTATCCGAGACAGGTCCAGGTGGGTCGAAATTAATTCCCCCTAGTATAGGAATTCTAGGAGACAATCGTATTGCATAGAGTCCAAGAACACAAAACATTCTATACCAAAACGATCCAAGAGAATTGTCCAAAATTGGTATCGAAGAAGATGCATTGGGTAAGCGTTGCATGAATTAGTTATGTGTTCCATCTCATTGTCAAATGAAAGTCCACATAAGCTGCAACTGGAATTGTTTTTGAACAGTGTTCTGTTCAACAGCAGTGCTAAGTGTTTCAGTTCTTTTGATTTGTCAGGTCGAGTGGACAACAACTTCCAGATACTCCAGGTGGCGAGTGGGTCGATATGAATGGTACGCAACTTTCTAGTATGGTTTTCATTATTAACAGAAGTGTTCCAAAGATCAGCGTAACAAGACTTAACCGCAGAAGTGATTACACGCTTCCATGAAGCTTTTGATGGGAATGTTCCATGCTTGAGAAAATCAGAGAGATTAGCTGATACAGTTCGAGTATGTCCGTCACATCCTTCACAAATCCTGTTATTCGGGTGCTGAACAGTTGGTGTTGGTATAACGTGTACAGGAATATTTTCAGTGGAGCCTGGTGCGCAGCAGGTAAATTCACAAGGTCTCCTAGGAATGCAAGTTTGCGTATGTGTATCTGTCTCTGGATAGGTAAGTGACCCAGAAGACTGTGTGACATATTTGTGCTAGCTCTGCTGGGGAGAGACTGTATGTGTTTGACACATGACCGAAATGATTTTTCAAGTGTATACTCTGCCTCCCTGTTCGGCGAGTAGAGAAGTTCTGAACCGTATAAAGCTCTCGGAAGGACTATACTATATAGGAGCTTTGACATTGTTAGCGGGGTACACATTTGAAGAGATTTCTTTCCTGCTGTTGAGAAGTAGGTTTTCCTCATATAATTGGATATCTCATTGGCGCGATTGGACGAGTGATTGAATTTATGTTGAGTAACAGTCTGAGTAAACTGATACCTAAATATTCATTACAACATTGAATATTAGGTCTGACGGATAACATCGCTATCTCATTTCCAAGTCCTCGGGATTCCGTAATCTGATTGATTGCGTAAATTATTTTCCGTCCAATGAAACCGTGTGTGGGTTAATAAACAAGTGTTAGTGGGCGGAGACTCCCACAATGTCACCTCTAAATATAGTAACAGAGCGGAATTTGGTCGGTATTTCTCCGATCGAAAGCGATGCTTGCAAATACAACACAGACAGAAAAAATGGCTTCGAAATTATATATTCGGTACGATTCGGATTAATTTGAAGGATGTGCTACTGATAGATAGGCCTGCGCATGGTACCAACTTGGCCTCCCATAAATATAAATAGAACTCACTCATGTCCGTGTATTTGATTTACTTTATTGTAACATGTTTTGCAAATCAAATTATTTGTCGTTAAAAAGTCATCTGAAAGATAAACACCGAGGAAATGACTTAATTTTATGCTTTTAAATAGTTCTAAAGCATCATTTTTGATGACGACCTTATTGTTTGCTCTCGGATGCAGCTTTCCGGTTGATGCAGCGAGTTCATCTCCCGAAAAAGAATAGTCGCACACACGACAAATATTATCTTCTGCAAGTTTATGTCGCGACACAGGCCATTGTTTGCGAAGCACAACAAATAACACGTGGGGACACCTGTCAATCATCGATGTATTTTTAAAAATCCGTGACGTCATTTTGGGGAAGCTCTTCGCTGAATAGTCCAAGTCTTCTTGTACTAAAACCAGCTAAGATATTGGGATGGCGATGCTGGCGTTTAGTCCAAGCCCGCTTGCATACCAATCCTACCACACGACTTACGCCCACGATCTGTGGCGGGAATCTGTGGTGTATTTTACTCGATTTACCTAGCAAATCAATACATGATGCTATATACATCGGAAAGGCTTACATCTTATGGTCACAATGGTGTATAATAATCTAACTTTAATGTTAAATTACACATAGAATATTCCGGTTGATTGCCATAAACATCGATTTGTTTCTCTGTTTGTTTACGTTTTAACCGAAAGCCGAAGTGGTCCGAATAAGTTCGGCATAATCCGCTGTTTGTTCTGGGAATTCTACTTTCCGTTTCTATATATAGCGCGGGTTTTCCGAACAAAAATGGCGAAAACCGATCGCCCGAAAGTCCAGTTTTCTATGTGCTTTCAGAACAATTCCCGCACTAAAAACTTAATGATATAATGGAGGATCAGAACGGTAGTTTTGTTGACAATTTTCGCAAGCAACTTGTCAAAATTGGAGCAAATTAGAACTCTTGTGTCTGACTTTCCATCCGTGTGATTTTCATCCATGTGCATTTTGACTTTTGTGTTGATAAAATAATCGGAGAACCGAATCACACAGTTTCGAAATATAGTTCTTCCGTTTTAGTGGGACTTTTCAAACTTAAGGTTAAAAATTTATACAAATTTTGTTTGATTTTTTGTGTGCTTAACAAGAGCAGTATATTGCTCTGTTCGCTTAGTATATATCTTAATTTCGCCGAAGTCCACCAAATGTGGGAAATGTAGCACCATATTATTTATTCTAATACTCGTTGTGTTTACACTGTTTTAAACTTTGAGAGGGTTGTAATTCCCCGTAATTTATTTAATGTATTACATTTGTATCTTCAATGTTTAATTAATCTATTTATTATTTTATTTATTGACACACATAATTACGATTACAATGGAGAATTCTTCGTAATTTGCGTTGTTGTCCAAAATCTACGGAATATTTTCAACGGAAAATGCCGAACACAGTTCGCGAGGTCAACCGAGTTCGCATACTTTTTAAAAATTGTAAACATTGAGGTAAATGTCTCTTTTCGCATTAAATTACCGTTTTAAATTCACAACTGATGTGGGTTTCAGATAAAATAGCATGTCTTCTGCGGAAAAAATCCGTTTATTGTCGCAATTGTGATATTTTATTTCATATAATTGTGGTTTTATTTGAGCGGGTCACTAACGCTTAAGCCGTGTCATAAGCGAGCATATAGGGCGGTCTTGGACTAAACGCCAGCATCGCCATCCCAATATCTTAGCTGGTTTTAGTACAAGAAGACTTGGACTATTCGCTGAATAGAAATGGTTTTGGCGACATTAGCTCCAGACTCTAGATTTCAAATATAGAGTCGACGTTCACTCAGACTGGTTGAGTAATACCCAGATGACGACATTCTGTTGATTCTGACAGCACCTGATTACCTAGGTACCATGTGCGGTTAACACGACCGTGATGGCGTTTTGTCTCGTTGAAAACCATAACAGTGCTTTTAGATATTGAAAAGCAGAATCTCCATCTAACACTGTGGTTATAACATGCTTCTAGTAGTTTATCAAGACCTAGCTTGTGCATGGATATGACACAAATATCATCAGCCGTTGTTGGGGATGTGCAGTTCACGTTGCCAATGCGCATACCATAACTAGAAGATTCCAGTTCCTTAAGCAAATCGTTTATAAACACCAGGTAGAAAAATGGAGATGTTACGGCTCCTTGTCGATTTCCTTGGCATATTTGGAATGATTCCGACAGCATTCCGTTAAACAAAACTTGACTGAAGCAATTATCTAGCATGTTTTTAATGACGCGCAGAATTTTGCCTTCAAATCCCATGTGCCTCAGTTTAACCAAAAGACCTTCGTGCCAAACTCTGTCGAACGCCTTTTGAGAGTCCAGGAAACATATGTATGCCTTGGAATCCTGGTCCTGTGCATACTTAATAGCTTCTTGGACTACAAACGAGGTCATGTTACATCCTATTTTCTTCTGGAAACCAAACTGAAGATCGTGTGGAAATGTATTGTTGGGTAAGAAGTCCATGATGTAAATATTTATAATTGAGCTTAGTTTTGACGATGTTTTCTACTGAGTGGTATGGTCGATTTCTTTGAAATTTTCGGCGAAGTTAGTAGAATGCTACATTATCCAGGTTGGCATAACACCTGAATACTAACTTATCAGTTTCGCGAACTCGAACAAGTCCATAATATGTCTTTAAACAGGTGAGGCGTCACTAATTGTAAATGAGTCAGCGTCATGCCGATACAGCTTTTTAAAACTATATTATTAACTTCTGTAAGTTACCACTCTTTCACAGACGTGCTCGCGATCTTTTTCTCCAACATTCATGTTTGAACTAAATTATTAGGGTTGTTGTGAAATCATACGTATACTAAATTACGTTGTATTTCAAATAGCTTTGGTGTATGAGTTTATTGCTAGCCACAAATTTACATGGAACGTGCACACATATATGTTGATCATGCCATGAATCTCTACTCTGGCTAACGCCCGTAGAAGTCATATTCAACCAGTACAAAACCTTGGAACGTTTTGAAGTTTTGACGGGGAATCTTATACAGTCAAAAAAATAACGCGGGGAATATATTTCATAATTGTTATCTGTTCTTTAATAATGTACTTCACTGTGGGTGAATGTCCCAACTCAAAATTGCACGTTTTTCTCGTTTTTCTCTGACTTTTGTGAGCCGATATCGCAATAAACATCGAATTAATTACCCAGGATAAATTCCATAATTGTAAGCGACGCAAAGCAAATTTAAAATCCCTCACCAATTCACCTAAATCGTGTAATTTCGAGTTGGGACTTTTCACATAATATATGAAGTACATTATTAAGAACAGATAATAACTAAAAAATATATTCCCTGTGTTATTTTTTCGACTTTATAAGGTTCCCTGTCAAAACTTTAAAAAGTTCCAAGGTTTTGTACTGGTGGAATGTGATCTCTTCGGGCGTTAGCCAGAGAGATCTCGATTCATGGCATGATCTACTGGTAAGCATGAATTTACCTTTACTTCTTTTGTTTGTGTGGATATCAAGCCCTGACGGTTTAGTCTTGTGTATAATTTATAAATGGAACTGAATGAAAATGAAATTTTCAGTCGTAGACAATTGACAAATAAAAATGAGGATGTCACCCAGGGCCCAACCCCTTGAGTTCTGAATACCAGTTAATGGCCATAGAGAGGTGTGCACGAAACCTGCCGTACCAGCCAGCTGTACCAGCTATATATGGAAATGTGGACCAGTAGACTTCACATTGGTAAAACTTCATTTCCATAATAACCTGTCTTAAATAATGACCATGACTTCAACATGTTAAAGGGGTACTGTACGCCAAATGTTGTTGTTGGTTTCTATAATCTCCGAGTCGGAGAATAAGATAACAATTTTTCCATTATTTGAAAGTCTGTTGAGTACGAAGTCATGTTACGGATGACAAATTTACCGGAATGCAAAAATACAAATTGTCGTTGTCGAGTAATTTTTGTAAGTTTTCAACCAAATGAATCAAATAAAAGTTATATTATATGCATACTAGTCCCATATAATCATTTAAGTTATTGTATCGTCGCTAGTCAGTGAGTGGCTTGAGTGTTCTCCCCGTATCATCATAATATTTTAAGCGATCGTGTGTGCGATCGGTTTAACAATCCAGTATCCCTCAATTACTGTTTTTGATTACGGTAATTCGTAATGTAATTGACGCCATTTTATGGCTCCAGTCATAAATTCAATTTATATCATATTAATAACTTTTAAATTATTAAATTTTAAGACAGCCTATTAACCTGAGCGTTTACAGAATACATCTTCGACTCAAATAACTTATGTTTCTATATATTATCGATATTAGATCGTTGTTGTCACCGGAAATTTAATGAAAATGGCGTACAGTACCCCTTTAAGCAGTATTAAATATATATGGGACTCAATTTTATCAAAATTTATATTTAAGGGCAATTTAAGGCCAGGTATTTGTAGAAAATGATACAATTTGAAGAAAAAAATATGGCGTTTTAGAACTGCGTATATAACGGGGGGGGGGGGGGGGGTTGTCGTCTCCCATGCATACCGGTTATATATACATGTACTGAGGATATAAATCATGCGCACCGCATACCGCGTGTCAGAAAAGGGAGTAACACCGGTATTAAGATGTAGATGACGAATCATTCCTAGAAAGCTGACGAATAGAAAGAATAAATCAAGAATATCACCTCTAATCATGCTGTATAATGTGATTCTCCGATCGGAGCTGAGCCATGCGTTGGGTTCACGTCATTTATTCTGTCGACAGACCGGATCGACCACGTAGATATTGCACACATGATGCCAGGAATCGAACCATAATTCACCAACAGACACCTGTTTAGCCTTCAGCTGAATAGGAGTTTGTGTTAAATTAGATTTTTGCCAGACGCCAATGTCTCTAAACCAAAATCTTCTGTCAATTCTAATTTTCCAAGAGAAAGCAAATGAACGGATTTGTGCAGAGGGTATTTCGGGTAGATCTTGATACATGTATGTATAGCATGTTTGTCTCGATATATCACCGCAACTACACCCTCGGTTATGTTAACTCTCACATTATTGTCAACAACGATAAGAATTGGCAAGTTTCTTAAAACAACCCAACGTTATTTATACAGCTCAATCCTATCATGCAGTGTATATATCAGTGTATGAGCGTGGGTGTCTCACCTCATGCAGTGTATATAGCAGTGTATGAGCGTGTGTGTCTCACCTCGTGCAGTGTATATAGCAGTGTATGAGCGTGGGTGTCTCACCCCATGCAGTGTATATAGCAGTGTATGAGCGTGGGTGTCTCACCTCATGCAGTGTATATAGCAGTGTATGAGCGTGGGTGTCTCACCTCATGCAGTGTATATAGCAGTGTATGAGCGTGGGTGTCTCACCCCAATAGCTGATTCGAAAATCTCACTGAACTATGAAAGCTAAACATATAAAGCCTGGCGAATAAACATTCGTTGCATTTGTCACATTCTGAGACCTGATAACGGAATTTTGTGGTTTCAAAATAAAAATGGCCAATGACCTGAAACGAGGTGGCTATTTTTAAGAACAAAGAAGTCAAATTCTGGCAAACATTTGCATATATGGCAAGAAACGTGGTCAAAATTGTTTGGTGCTAACTGCTACATTAATAAATTAAAATCAAAGATATCTATTGCCAGAAAAGCGGTTTCGTCTTTTTGTTTCCGAACTGTACATTTATTCACACATTTTCCCAATTCAAAATGGATGACCAAACGAGAAGTTTGGAGAAAAAGGAGTTTTAAACTCGATTCGAGCAGTGCTATGCTGCTAAAGTGCTAAACATTAACTGCTAACGAATGAAAAAGAGAGTTTTAAACTCAATTCTAGCGGTGCTATATATATGCTGCTAATCTGCTAGTGAATGAAAATATAAAAAATTAGAGTTTCAAACTCAATTCTAGCGGTGCTATATATATGCTGCTAATCTGATAACGAATGAAAATATTTAAAATGAGAGTTTCAAACTCAATTCTAGCGGTACTATGCTGCTAAACTGCTAACAAATGAAAATATTAAAAATTAGAGTTTCAAACTCAATTCTAGCGGTGCTATATATATGCTGCTAATCTGATAGCGAATGAAAATATTAAAACTGAGAGTTTCAAACTCAATTCTAGCGGTACTATGCTGCTAAACTGCTAACAAATGAAAATATTAAAAATTAGAGTTTCAAACTCAATTCTAGCGGTGCTATATATATGCTGCTAATCTGATAACGAATGAAAATATTAAAACTGAGAGTTTCAAACTCAATTCTAGCGGTACTATGCTGCTAAACTGCTAACAAATGAAAATATTAAAAAAGAGGGTTTCTTGCCATATCTAAATATTTGACTCCAACTTGACGATGACCTGCGTGTTCTCAAAGGTGAAAGCAGGAGATTCAACTAAAATCGAATAAAAATAAGTCGAATAAAAAGTCGCAGACCCATCAAAGTCCCCCGAAAAGAGGCGGCTTTTTGGGACATTGGCTTTTTTAAAGAACAAGGACATCTTTCGTGGGACAAAAAATGGGCATAACTCCCGTAAAAAACCACCGGACCGTGACTAAGTTCGAACTTGACCTGCGCGTTCTCAAATATCAACTATCTACCAAAATCCCATGGAATTCTCATTAATATCACCAAATATCAGCTACCTACCAAAATCCCATGGAATTCTCATTAATATCACCAAATATCAGCTACCTACCAAAATCCCATGGAATTCTCATTAATATCACCAAATATCAGCTACCTACCAAAATCCCATGGAATTCTCATTAATATCACCAAATATCAGCTACCTACCAACATCCCATGGAATTCTGATTAATATTACCAAATCTTGAAATATGTTTGTCAAACGTGCGGTTCATATTATACTAATTTGGTCACTCGGCTGGACTTCTCGTGGGGGTGGAGTTACCTCCCTGCCAGTTAAGACGGCTGTTTCCTTTGACATTCAGAGCTTCCAACATCCTAGATCATGCCATGGATCTCTACTCCGTCTTACGTCCATAGAGAACATATGTGACCCGGCATATCAAATCCAGTCGTAAGTCGGGATTTTTTTTACCCTGTGCCAATGCATTCTCTTATATATGCGAGTCGACCATAGGTCGCCTCGCATATATAAGAGAATGCATTGGCCTAAGAATTTTTTATCATTTTTTTTAAATAAATGTTTCTTAAAGGGGTACTGTACACAGAGATAGGCAATTTTGTTATTTACTCCCATTGACATACCTTTCAAGTTAGATTATGTTCGTGTTATATGAGTTTCGTATAAACCTAATTTAGCGACGAAAATATTGATCTTAGAAATAAAAATATTATGATTTCAAACTACGCGCCATGTTTTTTACCTTCACCGGAGAGGACGCAGGTTGCAGGATGAACCGGAAGTTCAATTGATGCCTGCAATCTGTTCCATCGAACAATCTCACTCCCTATAAAAGTACTTGACGCTTTATGAATCTTGTTTCTTCTCTTTTTTTCTTCCGAATCGGTTATAGCGGGACTTCATTTTGCATGTAACATGTTTTGTTCGCAACTCAATAATGTTCGTCGTAAACGGCCGTCGATAAAAGACACCCAACGGGTGAGATTTCAAGAACGGTAACTCGTAATGGCATAATTCGCCATTTTATGACTCCAGCCATAAATTCATTTTTATTAAATAATTAAATTTGACTTTTATGATAGCCTGTTAATCGGAACGTTTTCATTAGACATCGTCGACTCAAATAAGTTATTTTAAAATATAATATTGATATTAGATCGCAATTGTCACCGGGAATTTATTGGAATTGGGGTACAGTACCCCTTTAAAATTTTTAGGACATAAAATAAAAAACATCCATTACCCTGCAGGGAGCCCCACACATATATAGAAGCATATTTTTGGGTGAAATATAAAATTGTTAAAGAATACAAGAAAAATTTATTAAAATTGTAAAAAATTGTTAGGCCAATGCATTCTCTTATATATGCGAGGCGACCTATGGTCGACTCGCATATATAAGAGAATGCATTGGCACAGGGTAAAAAAATCCCGACTTACGACTGGATTTGATATGGCGGGTCACATATGTTCCACCTGGGAACATTTTGATGCTGTGACAGGGAAGTGTATAACATAGAAGAAGAAAAAAACAGTGTAAGTAAAATAGTTCTTAGTTATTACATTTTCCGTAATAATGTATTTCACTGCAGGTGAAGGTTCCAACTTGAAATTGCTTGATGTTGCTTTGCGTCGCTTAAAATTATGGAATTTCTCCTCGGTAATTAATTCAATGTTTATTGCGATATCGACTCACAGAAGTCACAAACAACATGCAATATCGAGCTTTTGAAATTTGAAGTTGATTATTGAGAAACTGTGTATGACAAGTATTAACGAAGAAATATAGTCCCTGCATGCACGCCTTGTTTGTTTAATTAATGTCATAAAGCTGTCAGAACGGGTCAGAACATGAAAACGTTCCCAGGTTTTCTACTGGTGGAAAATGATCTCTTCGGGCGTAAGCCGGAGTATAGAGATTCATGGCATGATATACCAACAACCCCGCATTCGCCCCTTTAAGAACCTACGCAAATTCCTCCGCATTCTACAGACCCGCATATATCGTCAGGACGGCTCACCGCGTGTGTTTGTTTCTCTGGCATGCGGCATTTATTACCGATAGGTGCGAAAGCATAGCATCTCTACGTCAATTATATTGTTTCCATCGATGGTGCTAATGAATAGTTATTGGTGTACGATTTGTGTTGATCCCTTAATTCGTATGATAGTTATCTCATAATAAGTAGTGGACAGCACAACCCATACTTATCTCATAATAAGTAGTGGACAGCACAACCCATACTTATCTCATAATAAGTAGTGGACAGCACAACCCATACTTATCTCATAATAAGTAGTGGACAGCAAAACCCATACTTTCGTGCCATAGATCTATTTCACCGACTGGGAACACGTGGCAATGCGGCGTTCTGTTTTCCTCACATGGTTTCTAATATAACATACATTGTTCTCTAAATAATCGACTCCTTAACCACAGCAGAATTGTGGGTAATTTTTCAGGATTAAGTCGGAAATATGGCTTGTTGCCATTCATCGGTAAGCTCTCAGTGAGAGCTTTCCGATGAATGGCAACAAGCCATATTTCCGACTAAATTCTGAAAAGTTACCCATAATTCTGCTGTGGTTAAGGAGTCGATTATTTAGACCATTACTGTACTTTAAAAAAAATTTTTTTTTATTGATTAAGAAGAATAACAAAGAAAGAGACAAAATACATTCACTCATTCATGCTCTCAGTCCAAGACATGGAAGAGTTTTGCTCTTCCGTGCCCTGGCCTACTTTCTTACCCGTGACATGCAATTAGACAATATTTAAAGCCACACAATGTGTAAGGACAATTTTAACAATCATCGTTCAACTTAGAAGCAAGACCAATAACCGATACTATAGGTACTACCTTGATATATTTTTGCCTGAAATCGACTTTCTTTAGCGACAACAATGGTGATAAAAAACAATAGATAATTTGTTTGTCTTCAGAATAACTTGAAATTACTGTACATTGTTCTTGTGCTAACGCTTTTTATACTAAATACACTCTTATAATTAATGTGTAGAAACGAACACACATGAATGTGTAAACAAGATTAATACACACATCACTGTGTAGTTGTACATATAACTATATGGACCAAGGGCCATTCTATACATATTGTGTATATGTTGTACACACAAATGTGTAAGAACGTAGAGCATGCGCATTGCGGTACTTTCAGATTCATATCTTCTGCTGCATGACGGCCATATTGTTTTAGAATTGTTTTCGGAATGCAATCTACAGAGATCGTAGACAAGGATTGTAAGTTCATAATTCCGATTTGTGGGTATAGTATTAATAATATATAAGAATTTATTTGTTAAAACTTGCATGGCGATTAGACTTAGACTCTTGTTATCATTGTTGTAATAATACTAATATTAGGCAATCACGCCACGACCATGGTTTGTTCATTTACAACAAAAACTCACACAGTACAGAACAAAATACTATATACCACTGTACGCCATTAAAATTTTAACATATAAATCTGCATATATCTTTAATACTATCCCCACAGGTCGGACTACTGAACTTACATTTCTTGTCTACGAACTTTGTGTGTAAGAACCTACACAAAATGTGTAAGCGATATGTGTTGATTTTATGCACACAGTTGTGTATAAATGTGTATAAATTTACCCATTTATGTGTAAAAACTGTTACACATTAGTCATAAGAGTGTATCCATTCACGAGTAGTTTCCCTTAGGAAATAATAATAAGTTCAACAAACAACATTTAAAAAAAACTTATTATTTAAAGGTACTCAATCCGAATTAACGCTCCTAAATTACTATTTCCTTGGCTTCGGGGGTAAAAAATATTTGATTCGAGTCGAGGAACCCACCCATCAAAGCTAGGAGTGATCAGATATCGATGTTTGAAATCTATTCTTTTAATTTTAGGTGGCCCAGTAAACTGCCGACGAGAAGAACCTATCTGACCAGATAGCAGATGAAGATCGATAACTCTAAAATCCAGTGGCTTTTTAGTGTCAGATATTTGACAACTGGCAAAATTTCGTTGAACAAAACATTGATACATAACAGGTTTTGTGCAATTTTATACTATAGTTGACTGTGGTTAGCATTATTTTTGGGCAATTAATCGATTCTGAAGCGGCATTTCAAAAAAAATTGTTGTTGTTGGAATCTGATGATATGGGGACCGTCGAATCGGATTGAGTACCTTTAAACATTTCCCTGCCCAGTGGAAGCATTCAGCTTCATAGATCATGCCATGAATCTCGACTGTGGCTAACGCTCGTAGAGATCATATTCCACCGTGACCAGTACAAAACCTGAGAACTTTTTGAAGTTTTGACAGGGAACCTTATAAAATCGAAACATTAACGCAGGGAATATATTTCTTAGTTATTTTCTCTTTCTTAATAATTTAATTCACTGTAGGTTAATGTCCCAACTCAAAATTTCACGATTTAAGTGACTTTGTGAGAGATTTTGCTTTGCGTTTCTTACAATAATGGAATTTTCCTGGGTAATTAGTTGAAAGTTTATTGCGATATCGGCTCTCAAAAGTCATTGAAAAACAGTCAATTTAGAGTTTCAAAACTTCAGAAAGTTCCCAGGTTTTGTACTGATGGAATATGATCTCTGCGGGCGTTAGCCATAGTAGAGATTCATGGCATGATATATCAGCTTCAGTGGCATGGTCTAATGTAGGGACTGGATTTCGAACAACCGTCCACTTTCGATTTTGACGAATATCCACGTCTGATTACTTCTCGACCGATCGAAACTTCCGGTAATATACAGACCGCATTTCATTAAGCAATGGACGCTAGTACGACAAGTTCACAAACGAAATATATGGAAACCTTCATGGCCAATCTATGTCATTATTTCTTTGAGAGCGACAAACAAAGTGGGTTTTATTCAAATTCGGATGAATGCCAATACTTTCGTCTGATATGTAAAGAGTTCCTAATGTTATTGCGAATTATCTCAGCCACTGCCTGTCCGCTTCCCATTCCGGAAATGACCAGGCATCATGAGAACGCCAGACTCGAGATACATGGACGCGTTGAGAAAGGCCAACAACACACCGACATGTAACACAAGAAAACCATAGTCAGAAATGGTAACGCCCCCAATATCATATTATTAGCCATACATATAAATTATAATATAAAATATATTGGTTACATTAATGCACCGCCTCAGAATTCCGTTAAAACAACTAATCCTTCAAATTATTACAAAAAACTACGGTTTATTACTGCAGGTTTTTCATTCACCAAACCAGAAAGCTTCCAAATGCGGATCAAAAATTGTGTTCCCGCCATAAAATCTTCAAGTGTGCATGGCCCAGCCATTGTTCATACATAAAAATCGAAAGCAACTAACGCGGTCATAATAGTTACACACTGCAATTATAAGACATCCAGCGAATACACGAAGGTACAATATAATATGTTTTACGTAAATAGCTCAGAGTTAGCCACCCCGCCTGGTAGCTTTCGGGATCATGTATAGCCCCAAGTCGGGGATCATATATAGCCCCTGCGTCGGGGAAATCCAGATCCATCACTGCTATAAATATCAAGAGAGGACTGGTAATTATCCACGTCCACCATATGGGTTATCACACGAACAATTATTTTAAGTGGCCTGGCGACTTCGGTCCAAGATAGCGGTTTCTCTACATTCCGACTTAATTGGAACTAGAACTCAGTGCGGTCAACACGTCGGCAATGATTGGGTTGTCAGTGGACACATATTACATTGTCTGCATGATCCATGTAAAACACCAAATATACGATAATTACAGAGATTACATGCATGTGTGTATCCACCCTAAAAGACCCAATACATTGAAGCTAACCGACCTATTTAATAGCGGTAACAAACGAACGCTTACTAATCTTGCTTTATTTATTAAGAAAGCCCAATCAATAACGAGGATCTCCTGAGGCACACAAAAAAACTACCAAAACCGACCCAAACCCACTGATTACTGACCACATATCCCATATTATATTGTCGTATATGTATTCACTGCATGCACAATTCATAAATATTTTGAAATTTAACATTGTATATGTTCCACTCTATATGTCAAAACGACGACAAGTATATATCAACAAACTGATTGATTGATTGATAGAAAGAAGGTATTGCCGTTTTGTGAAAACTAAATGAAGATTACATTCATTTATCACTTTCGACATATCACTTCTGATCGCTATGTTGACATGGGGGGGGGTGGGTGTGTAGTAAAAATTTGCAGGAAGGTATGCCGTATTTTTGCAATTGGCATTTTCGGGGACCCACCACCCCCAAACCTGCAAAAAAAAATCCAAAAAGTCTAAAATCGCATAAAACTCTACTGATATCACTCATATGACTGGGAATTATCTCAATTAGTTCAAATAACAGTTTAACCTGTTTCAGAAGCTGTTTTAATGGAGAAAAAAAAATGTTTTATAAATTGCTGATCATCTGTGAACCTAGGTCATTGTGCAGAATACACAAAATTTCATAATTTCTAACTATTTCCTGATTAGTCTGTCAACCAGCCCATTATCTCACATATTCCATACCACTTATGTTAGTCTATTGGAGCAACTTTGGGAGCCTATATTTTATTTTATTCTTTTTAATTAAATTTTTTTGAAAAACTAACACGATTAGAACATCAACCAGGGTACCCCGAGTCACCTCACCAATTTGGTTGAACTCGGTCCAGGGGTCTGAGAGAAAAATCCGGACAGATCCTACTCGTTTATATCTAGATGACAAGCAGTCACAGCACTATACCAGATTTGGATACGTTCGGTCTTGTGAGAGATCATCTGAGTTGAAAGACATGCAAATAATTCACTGATTGGCTTGATGCCCTGATGACAGATATTTTCTACCCATTGATAGTCACATTAATGTATGAGACAGTTGCTCGCTCTTTTTACATGCACACAATGATCTAGGCATTAGTTACATCAGGACAAATTTACTTATATATGCAAACTTAGGTCATTGTACAGGATACACACAATTCCATAATTTCTAAACATTTCCCGATTAGTCTGTCATACAGCCCATTATCTAGCATTATGCCTTAACACTTTTGTTAGTCTACTGGAGCAACCTCTGTTATAATAAATGACAAACAGTCACTATGCCAGACTTGGATATGTTAGGTGTTGTGAGAGTAACAGACCATAGTCACATTAATGTTTGAGACAGTTGCTCGCTCTTTTTCCATGCACATCAACAGTTACATCAAGACAAGTTTATATATTTCAGTTTTCATTTCTCGAATCTACTTTCCGAAGGGTGTCGAGAAGGATATTTTTTCACCCCATCGCCCCATATATGCAACATGCCATATAGCTCAATGTCATCTCTACTAAGGCCCATATGAGGTCCCAGTAACATAAATATGGTGTTTTTTGCAGTTATAAATTCTTATAATATGTTTTAAACTGTTACAAATGTCATATAAGGGCACAAAAGGTCTTTAATACAAAATTTGCATGAGGGTGTAAAAAACAAGTTTTTTGCTCCTCGTGCCACCCATCATCCCGGCATACCTTCCTGCAATTTTTTTACTACCCCCTCCCTGATGTTGATATAAAAAAAAAGATTAAAAAAAAGATAAGATAAATTTTATTTAAAAGTCGGAGGTATTTAAACATATTACAAACACAAGCTCTTGTTGATTTGGTTTCACTTTGCATTTGCCAAAATTTTTGTCAAACGATTTTTTTTTTGCCAAATGGAAATATATTTTGCCATTGTTAAATTTGGCAAGTAGCAGCACGAACTCTGGTTCGATTTGACACCATAATACTACCATGTGTACTTTATTCTATACCGGAAATTAATTAGAGACCATTTTTTGGGATGATTTGATCGAAATATATCGACAGAATGTTTGAACACTTTTTTGAAAATTGCCAGCTTATAGCAATAACACCAATGATCGCCTTCTATAAAGAGCGTCCATGCTGCCATTGCACAAAACGGTCCAGATAACAAGGGCGTTCTCAATTACATGCTTTTGTTATAGTTTTCGACGCATAACTTTAAATATTGATGGTCTTGTGGATTTTATATATTGATGGTCTTGTGGATTTTAAATATTGATGGTCTTATGGATTTAAATATTGATGGTCTTGTGGATTTTATATATCGATGGTCTTGTGGATTTTAAATATCGATGGTCTTGTGGATTTTAAATATCGATGGTCTTGTGGATTTTATATATTGATGGTCTTGTGGATTTTATATATTGATGGTCTTGTGGATTTTAAATATCGATGGTCTTGTGGATTTTAAATATCGATGGTCTTGTGGATTTTATATATTGATGGTCTTGTGGATTTTAAATATCGATGGTCTTGTGGATTTTAAATATCGATGGTCTTGTGGATTTTATATATTGATGGTCTTGTGGATTTTATATATTGATGGTCTTGTGGATTTTAAATATTGATGGTCTTGTGGATTTTAAATATCGATGGTCTTGTGGATTTTATATATTGTGGATTTTAAATATCGATGGTCTTGTGGATTTTAAATATCGATGGTCTTGTGGATTTTAAATATCGATGGTCTTGTGGATTTTAAATATTAATGGTCTTGTGGATTTTAAATATCGATGGTCTTGTGGATTTTAAATATTGATGGTCTTGTGGATTTTAAATATTAATGGTCTTATGGATTTTATATATTAATGGTCTTGTGGATTTTATATATTAATGGTATTGTGGATTTTATATATTGATGGTCTTGTGGATTTTATATATTGATGGTCTTGAGGATTTTAAATATCGATGGTCTTGTGGATTTTAAATATTAATGGTCTTATGGATTTTATATATTAATGGTCTTGTGGATTTTATATATTAATGGTCTTGTGGATTTTATATATTGATGGTCTTGTGGATTTTTAATATTGATGGTCTTGTGGATTTTAAATATCGATGGTTTGTGGATTTTAAATATTGATGGCCTTGTGGATTTTAAATATTGATGGTCTTGTGGATTTTAAATATCGATGGTCTTGTGGATTTTAAATATCGATGGTCTTGTGGATTTTAAATATTGATGGTCTTGTGGATTTTAAATATCGATGGTCTTGTTGATTTTATATATCGATGGTCTTGTGGATTTTAAATATCGATGGTTTGTGGATTTTAAATATTGATGGTCTTGTGGATTTTAAATATTAATGGTCTTGTGGATTTTAAATATTAATGGTCTTGTGGATTTTAAATATTGATGGTCTTGTGGATTTTAAATATCGATGGTCTTGTGGATTTTAAATATCGATGGTCTTGTGGATTTTAAATATTGATGGTCTTGTGGATTTTAAATATCGATGGTCTTGTTGATTTTATATATCGATGGTCTTGTGGATTTTAAATATCGATGGTTTGTGGATTTTAAATATTGATGGTCTTGTGGATTTTAAATATTAATGGTCTTGTGGATTTTATATATTGATGGTCTTGTGGATTTTATATATTGATGGTCTTGTGGATTTTATATATTGATGGTCTTGTGGATTTTAAATATTGATGGTCTTGTGGATTTTAAATATCGATGGTCTTGTGGGTTTTAAATATCGATGGTCTTGTGGATTTTAAATATTGATGGTCTTGTGGATTTTAAATATCGATGGTCTTGTGGATTTTAAATATTGATGGTCTTGTGGATTTTATATATTGATGGTCTTGTGGATTTTATATATTGATGGTCTTGTGGATTTTATATATTGATGGTCTTGTGGATTTTATATATTAATGGTCTTGTGGATTTTATATATTAATGGTCTTGTGGATTTTATATATTGATGGTCTTGTGGATTTTAAATATTGATGGTTTGTGGATTTTATATATCGATGGTCTTGTGGATTTTATATATCGATGGTTTGTGGATTTTAAATATCGATGGTCTTGTGGATTTTAAATATTAATGGTCTTGTGGATTTTAAATATCGATGGTCTTGTGGATTTTAAATATTGATGGCCTTGTGGATTTTAAATATTGATGGCCTTGTGGATTTTAAATATTGATGGTATTGTGGATTTTATATATTGATGGTCTTGTGGATTTTAAATATTGATGGTCTTGTGGATTTTAAATATTGATGGTCTTGTGGATTTTAAATATCGATGGTCTTGTGGATTTTAAATATTGATGGTCTTGTGGATTTTATATATTAATGGTCTTGTGGATTTTATATATTGATGGCCTTGTGGATTTTATATATTGATGGTCTTGTGGATTTTAAATATTGATGGTCTTGTGGATTTTAAATATCGATGGTCTTGTGGATTTTATATATTGATGGTCTTGTGGATTTTAAATATTAATGGTCTTGTGGATTTTATATATTGATGGTCTTGTGGATTTTATATATTGATGGTCTTGTGGATTTTAAATATTGATGGTATCGATGGTCTTGTGGATTTTAAATATTGATGGTCTTGTGGATTTTATATATTGATGGTCTTGTGGATTTTAAATATTGATGGTCTTGTGGATTTTAAATATCGATGGTCTTGTGGATTTTATATATTGATGGTCTTCTGGATTTTAAATATCGATGGTCTTGTGGATTTTATATATTGATGGTCTTGTGGATTTTAAATATCGATGGTCTTGTGGATTTTAAATATTGATGGTCTTGTGGATTTTATATATTGATGGTCTTGTGGTTTTTATATATCGATGGTCTTGTGGATTTTATATATCGATGGTCTTGTGGATTTTAAATATCGATGGTCTTGTGGATTTTAAATATTGATGGTCTTGTGGATTTTATATATTGATGGTCTTGTGGATTTTATATATTGATGGTCTTGTGGATTTTAAATATCGATGGTCTTGTGGATTTTTAATATTGATGGTCTTGTGGATTTTAAATATCGATGGTCTTGTGGATTTTTAATATTGATGTCCTTGTGGATTTTATATATTGATGGTCTTGTGGATTTTAAATATCGATGGTCTTGTGGATTTTATATATTGATGGTCTTGTGGATTTTATATATTGATGGTCTTGTGGATTTTAAATATTAATGGTCTTGTTGATTTTTGCGATATCTTTGTGATACGAATGGTGCACGGTGATTGTAAGTATTTTGTATTTTATTTTTCCTGGCCCGGTAATAAGCGGAAAATTGTATAATATCCATATATGAACATACAATACTCTCCTCGATGGAGGCTAATAAAGAATATAGCTGAAACTTTATTCAACATCGGAGAGGCCATGCCAAGCCCATAGTGGACTTTTACCCGTTATTCCGTTGGATGGCGCGGGCCACAGTGAAACACACATATAAAGATCGTACATCTGGTCTGCAAATATGATCATATTGAACCTAAATATTCACATTTATTTAATTCTGAAATAGGCGCACAGGGTATAACACATTTTAAAGCTGCTGCCAATTTTTTGGTGGCCTTTACGAGTTTTGTGTCTCCGATATATAGGGCACATCTCATCTGATAACTATGATACACTCGATATTCACTCACATTCAACGTTGAGGAAATTCCACCGACACACATGTCATGTGTCATTTCTGCACAATTTAGTTTGAGGTAAATGTAACACATATTATGTAGAATGTATACACATTTTTTATAAGAGTGTATGAAGCCGTATAACCTTTTTATTGTGATCTCCATTACCGGACCGGGATTTAACACGTGTTTACAACAAGCCTGCGTTTAGTGTGTCTGTCATTTGCATAATGAGGTCCCCAGAGGGTGAATTTAGTGATGCTACCCCGCATAGCGGGCTAGCATCAACAAATGCACCCTCTGTGGACCTCATTCTGCTTACACCTCAGCAGAGTGAGGTTCCCAGAGGGTGAATTTGGTGATGCTAGCCCGCTATGTGGGATAGTATCACTAAATTCACCCTCTGTGGACCTCATTCTGCAAATGACAGGCACACTAAACTCAGGCTTTGCTTAACGGCTCACACTTCAAACTGCCACGGCTTCAAATTATAGCCTTGAAACCAACTACACAAATAAGAGACGTCCATTAAACCAACTACACAAATAAGAGACGTCCATTTGTGTTTTCTGAGATCGGTGACTTTTCGTCTGGGATTTTGGACATTTTCTCAATATGTTCGGATTCACATGTCAGAACGAATAGATGGGTTCATTTCGATAGGGCTTTAGGCCTACATCGCAGACGTCTTTGAATCAAATATCAGATAATCGGCCTGATTACGGACATTCTACACCAGGAGTGGCGGATTTAGAACATAACAAGGGGACAAAAGGAATGCCGTGATGCGTAACATCACCCGTAACACAAGGGCGTGAGAGGGGGTTCTCCTCTGGTTGGTAAGTGGTCCACTAACAAAATGATACATGCTTCATGATTCTGACTATAAACAGGTCTGGCAAATGTGAGAATACAGCTACAATAGCTGTATTCAGCTAACCTAGCTGTATTCAGCTATATATTATACTCTCAAACCGGCTGTTTTTCGATAATAAACTAGAAGCGCTAATTTGCGCATCAAAATTAGACTACCATATTCTCCGGTCACCCTCAACCAAATCAAAATCGTCGCTTGTGTTCTGACAAAGTGTTGCCTTTTGTCGACACAGCAATTCTGATTTTGTGTGAAAACTTACTACGGTGGTCGATGTCAGTAAATATTCTGGGGACTATTTTCTGCAAATGCATTCATTAACTAACTTATAAAATAAAGATCAAATTCATCCCAAACACTCGTTTACTTCTTCCCGATGCTAAACCGGTAGGGGGCGTTAGAATGGTGTACCTATATCAAGCATTTAGAATTACATACCACTAGCGGTTTGTGAGCGATACTGGTAACTATTCATAACTGTATATACAGATATTGTGCGGCATATTGCAAATGTATGGCACAACATAGGGACAACTGAAATGAAAATGCGACTTATATAATTTCTGAAGTATTTCAAACATGAAGTCCTGGTCGTTAGCGAGTCAGAACTATTCAATCTGTTTTGGCGGGAAAATATATAATGTGTGAAAACTTACTAAACATAACATTGGTATTTGTATTTTCGCGATTCGACATACAAGTATGCGTTTCCGTATTTTTGGAGAGAATCAGCTCAACTTGAGCAGTGAGTGGAACTCGCTCGATTAAACTCTGGCTAGAGATGTTCCCCTTTTTATCTGTTTTAACGCACCAACCAAACTGCGTTTTAGCAGCATCATATTGATACTTCCGGGAATGATTAAGATGTTCCATCTTCGGTGATAAATATTGTATTTAATGTATTTTTCAAGGTATTCCGCATTGCATAAGAGAGTTATTAACCGTTATGACCGACATCGACCGCCGTAGTAAGTTTTCACACATAATCACCATCGCCGTGCCGACAAAAGGCAACACTTTGTCAGAACACAAGCGACGATTTTGATTTGGTTGAGGGTGGCCGGAGAATATAGGGTAGCCTAATTTTGATGCGCAAATTAGCGCTTCTAGTTTATTATCGAAAAACAGCCGGTTTGAGAGTATAATATATAGCTGAATACAGCTATTGTAGCTGTATTCTCACATTTGCCAGACCTGATAAACTGACCAAAAACAATCGAAATTTCTGCTCGTATTTCAATAATTTTTTTTTAGCTCAACTTAAAATTGATGAAGTCAAGTTGGACTTGTTGGAGCTATTTCCGAGGGCTGATTTGTTATCTTATTGGACTAATCTCAGTGTGATTGAAAATGAAACTAAGAACAAAGTCAATCTATTTCTTGGTGTAGTTGTTGATAATAGTTACTTTACAGACTTTTGAATTATTTCGCATGAACCCACTTTGAAAGCCAGTTATTTTACAGTATTCTATGTTATTTCGCATGAACCCGCTTTGAAGGCCAGTTATTTTACAGTATTCTATGTTATTTCGCACGAACCCGCTTTGAAGGCCAGTTACTTTACAGTATTCTATGTTATTTCGCATGAACCCACTTTGAAGGCCAGTTATTTTACAGTATTCTATGTTATTTCGCATGAACCCACTTTGGTGGCCTTTATTCACTTTAAGGCGGAGACACACGTTTTGCATAAATCCAGCCAAAAGATTTTCAAAAAGAATTTCTCTGGATCTATCTGGCGAAAAATCTTGAATTTTACATATCATCATCTTCATTGTATATCGAATCTGAGCAATTATTAAGAGACAATAAAAACAATGGATTTTAATACATTTGAGAGGTTGAAAATATAAGTTTCTTTTTTATTTGTCCCGTTCGCAATTATTCAACTGCTAGAATAATTAATAATTTCACACAACACTCCAATCAACACATAGCTTATTGTCTTGGCTCTATGAGAGGAGGCTTCATTTGTATTCCAATGTTGAATTAGATTTTTTATTGCATAATTTAGCATCATATACCAATCATTTATTGGATTGAATGATTGCCAAAAATTCCAATACATAATGCAAAACAACGAGCCTCATACAACATAATCCGCAACATGGTCCGGACATTTTTCAAAGAAAGGTCAAATTATAATGATATAATTATGAAATAGTTACTATAGTATATGTTGAATCATTGTTGACATTGTTATATATATTTGTTATTTTGACATCGGTCTCGTGTGGACGTTTTATGTCATTAAACTATATATCTATCTACCCCCATATACTATAATGAAGAATAAAGCAGTCACAAATATTCCAGCCCAATGAAAACAAATGTTGATATGCAGTGTGTTCCACTCAAGCAGGGAGAAATAAACTGGAATGAGGTCACAGTGTTAAAGGTGAATTATCTCTTCCGTAACACTATTTATATAATTTCCTGGGTATGAAATAATAAATATGACTCAAAGACCCCTGTCGGGAAATGCATCTATCGATTAATATTGCTTTTATTTAAAAACATTTTCGTATAAAATGAGTCTCTGTCGTTCAATAATGGTCCCTGATATTCATGACCGTCATTTTTATTTGCATTTACTACTAAGTTGGTTATTTTAAGTATAAATAATAAGCATATAATACACTCTTGAGCTTATCTACTTGATTCGCACTTAAAATTACAATAAATACAATCAATTGGAGACATTTTGTGGGTCGCATTCGTTCGGAGCGCCACACTAGAGGCATCTATATATATAGAACAAATAAGTGGCCCATCCATTGATACTATATTTAGAATTTATTATAAAATAATATCGAAATAAAATCAATATTAATCGATAGAATCGTCTCAGGGCAGGGATATCCAACTCATACATATTATTTCACACAAAGGAAACTATCTAATATTTATTATTTAATGAAATAATCGATCTTTAAGATATAGTGTAGTCAACTTTAACTTGGTTATGAACCCATGACCTAGAACTCATCTCAGTCCAATGTGTCATTGATCAACAGGCATGATATTAACGTTCTCAAACATAGTTGCCTTTCAAACTGAAATTTAATTTCATTAACCAAGAACAATTAAGTCTCCTCTCATGATCTTCAGATATGATTTCATGGATATATGAAATGCACTTTTGAAAACAATCTATTTTACAGAAGTTCTCGGTACCGGAAAACAATGAAATTTAAAATATTTTTCATGCCATAAATGTAAACGAGGTTATAATATCCAATGTGTCGATGTTTTTAAATATTGTATCACAATAATCGCTTGTACCGAAGTTCACAAAGAAATTGCTGCCAGATTTTGAGAAAATCCATTTTGAAAGGACATTTTGTTTCTGACCCTTAACCCCCCCCCCCCATTAAACATTCCTATGGTATACTAATCTTACCAGAAGCCACTTATCTGTAATATCAATTTCTCTCAGGCAGGATATTGGTTTTGATGATGAGTTGAAATTAAACTATCTATCCGTACGCACCACAATTAGATTGGAGTAATTTGAACACAAACTGCAGGAAATGTGATCATAGCTTGTATAATCGATCAGATAAAACTATCGCTTGTCAACGAAATTGAGTTGACAATGATTGTCTTTAACGTTCCAACGGCGAATGTAATTGAAGAATTTACGAGACGATACACCTTAAAGGGGTACTGTACGCCATTTTCATTAAATTTCCGGTGACAACAACGATCTAATATCGATAATATATAGAAACATAAGTAATTTGAGTCGAAGATATATTCTTTAAACGCTCAGGTTAATAGGCTATCTTAAAATTTAATAATTTAAAAGTTAATAATTTGATATAAATTGAATTTATGACTGGAGCCATAAAATGGCGTCAATTAAATTACGAATTTGCGTAATCAAATAAAGTAAATGAGGGATACTGGCTTGTTAAACCGATCGCACACACGATCGCTTAAAATATTATGATGATACGGGGAGAACACCCAAGCCACTCACTGACTAGCGACGATACAATAACTTAAATGATTATATGGGACTAGTATGCCTATAATATAACTTTTATTTGATTCATTTGGTTGAAAACTGTAAAAAAAAATACTCGACAACGACAATTTGTATTTTTGCATTCCGGTAAATTTGTCATCCGTAACACTACTTCGTACTCAACAGACTTTCAAATAATGAAAAAAGTGTTATCTTATTCTCAGACTCGGAGACTATAGAAACCAACAACAACATTTGGCGTACAGTACTATCTATAATCAGCACTATAGCGTTCGCTCATGCTGGTGACATTAATTTTGTCAAGTGAAAAAAGTCTCAATATTCATGGCAGGCGACATATAAGTGTGTTTTTACAGGAATGGCATACATCGGCAAATCACCCGTATTATGATCATGCCATGAATCTCTACTCTGGCTACCGCCGTAGAGAGATCATATTCCACCAGAACAAAACCTGGGAACTGTTTTAAGTTTTGACAGGGAACTTTATAAAGTCGAAAAAATAATGCGGGGAATATATTTCTTAGTAATTATCTATTCCTTAATTATGTAATTCACGGTAGGTGAAGGTACCAACTCGAAATAATTATTTCAATGTTTATTGCGATATCGGCTCAAAAAAGTCAAGGAAAAGCATGCAATTTCGAGTACCTACGACGGAGTACATTATTAAGGAACAGATAATAATTAAGAAATATATTCCCCGCGTTATTTTTTCGGCTTTACAAAGTTCCTGTCAAAAATTCAAAAGGTTCCCAGGGTTTGTACTGCATGGATGGAATATGATCTCAACGGGCGTTAGTCAGAGTAAAGATTCGTGGCATGATCTACACACGTATTATGCACTGATTGCATGATCTACACCCTTATTATGCACTGATTGCATGATCTACACCCGTATTATGCACTGATTGCATGATCTACACCCGTATTATGCACTGATTGCATGATCTACACACGTATTATGCACTGATTGCATGATCTACACCCTTATTATGCACTGATTGCATGATCTACACACGTATTATGCACTGATTGCATGATCTACACCCTTATTATGCACTGATTGCATGATCTACACCCGTATTATGCACTGATTGCATGATCTACACCCGTATTATGCACTGATTGCATGATCTACATCCTTATTATGCACTGATTGCATGATCTACACCCTTATTATGCACTGATTGCATGATCTACACCCTTATTATGCACTGATTGCATGATCTACACCCTTATTATGCACTGATTGCATGATCTACACCCGTATTATGCACTGATTGCATGATCTACACCCGTATTATGCACTGATTGCATGATCTACACCCGTATTATGCACTGATTGCATGATCTACACCCGTATTATGCACTGATTTCATGATCTACACCCGTATTATGCACTGATTGCATGATCTACACACGTATTATGCACTGATTGCATGATCTACACCCGTATTATGCACTGATTGCTTGGTCACTGTTATTGCACCTTTCCTTCAATTTCTTCAGTTAAAAATATAATTCTGACTCCCATTCTATACCAGGATGGATATGAAATCGTAAAGATTGGAAATATCGTAACAACTCGTGTATCGCTATCAAAGTTGGAAGATTTCCAATTGTTTTATAATTGTCCGGTCCCGATATTAACTTAAAATCCTAGGATGATTATAATATACATTTTACAGGGGCCCTTGATGATACATGGGGAGAACGACACCCGAAAAGCCATGTGCTTACCCCCGTTCTCCTTTCCTACTAAATTACCATACCAATTATAACAATTCCTTATGTATTTCCATGTTCAATGTTTTTTATGTAACATAATTATATATTTGGTGGATAATTAAACACTGTTTAAGGGGGGGGGCTGTATACTATATCCATCCATTTGTGGGTCCATCTTCTTTTATACTCAACAGAATATATGCAACAAATGAATGAATTTGAGCCATGGATTACTGAAAAATTAACTTGTATGCTTTACGAACGATGCAAACAACGCGGTAATTATAGTGAAAATGAAATTATGACTCCAGCCATACACTCATTTTCATTACGCCACCTGTGGTGTTTCTAGCTTCTGTGAGTTTGATATTGTGTGGTGGACAGGGCGAATGTATTCTTGGAGATTGTGTGTACCTTACTCAATCGTACCGATAGAATCACGTAGATGCCGAAATTGTAAAGTTAACGTCACCGGTGTATAATATGTTTATGAAAATATGATAAATCGTATCGATAGAGTCAGGACAGGCTGAAATTGTAAACTTAAAGTCACCGGTGTAATAATATGTTGTTGAAAATATAAATAATTTGATAGACTGAAAATAATATATAACCCATTGGGAGCCCTAATGTATTCTTGAACATTTTGTTTTGTACCATTACTCAATCGTACCGATAGAATCACGTAGATGCCGAAATTGTAAAGTTAACGCCACCGGTGTATAATATGTTTATGAAAATATGATAAATCGTATCGATAGAGTCAGGATAGGCTGAAATTGTAAACTTAAAGTCACTTGTTGTTGAAAATATAAATAATTTGATAGACTGAAAATAATGTGTAACCCATTGCGAAACCCCCCCCCCCCCTGGTGTAGTGAAGTGAATTGTGGGTAGTTTCATTGTGAATATTCTCCGCCATCTTTATTTTCTGGAATTATCACCAAGATTTCTCCACTCTATTCTCTTAAACTACACCCGAATCGGTCAAATTAGTTTGATAATTCTATCTAAATACATCTTAGCTACTATTCGGATCTGCTGTCCCGGTCTAAAAAGGGATAGTTTGACCAAAACGACTATTGACCAAAACTTTGTTTACAAATTGAGCGCACTCGATGACCGGGTTGACCGGAATGACCCGTCCACGCTGCAAATTTATTATCGAAAACAAATTCAATTTCTTCCATCTAAAACATAATTACGCGCTGGACTGGTCATTTTAGGAATATATATGTATCCCACGCGCACACACCAAGTTTCAGCTTAAAATTTAGAAAAATGACAGTTTTATTGACAAAAATCGATTTTAATGGCAAATGCCATGTTAAATTTTATCATTGAAAACAATTCATTTCTTCCATCTAAAACATAATTACGTGCTGTACTCTGTAATTTTAGGAATATATAACTACCCCACACACAAACACCAAGTCTCAGCTTAAAATTTTGAAAAATGACAGTTTTATTGACATAAATCGATTTTAATGGCAAATGCCATGTTAAATAAATTTTTGGGCCCTGCAAATATTTTCTGAGCTGTTCCATATTGGCACTAGAGTCCATATTTGACCGGTTTCACCTGATAACTGTGCGACAGTACAGTCGCGTTACTTTATACATCAACATTGGTCATTATCACCCGACAATTTTATTTTGGTCTATCGTATCAACCCCTATTTTCTCCCGCATAGCCTGACTAAGTGTCAACATTGGTCTTTATCGCTCCACTAATTTGTATCGTTTCATCGGTATGAATTCCATATCCAATTATCCACATATAACCAACCCAACCTCTAATCCCGGTCCAATTTATTTATTTCTTTCATCGGTATAGTCACGTTACGTAATATTGTATCGCGTGATACTTGTACTTATATGTCTATGGTATTACTATAGTATACCGTATACGTATATCAATTGCTATTCATTTCTATATAATCCTGGTGCCATCTATAGACATAGAGATAATTTCATACCCCCCCCCCCCCCCCAATTTTATATCATTGCTGCTTTAGTACAGTCGCGATATATTACATGGCAACATCGCTCCACTAATTTATGTCAGTTCATCGGTACAAACCCCTTTTTCTCCGAGTCCATATAACCAACCCAACATCTTATAGAAGTCCATAAATGACTATTATGGCACTATATAGAGATGACTAAAATTCTGACACCCCCTATTTTACAGCCTTGTTGCAATGTTCAGTAGAGTTGAGATGCATAATATGTCAACATTGGTCATTATCGCTCTATAAATTTATATCGGTTCAACCCTTAGTTCCCTGTATCGCCCACCCCTCCCTGAATTTATTTTTTCATTTGTATTATAGTCTCGTTACGTACACATTTTATCTCTTGTAACTTTTGCTTCAATGCGTCGAGTTCCGCTGCAGGGAATACAAAACTGACAACATTTTGAAATGATAGCAGGCTTCAAACTCATCTTATCCAAGAAAAACTCTGGTTACATAAGAAATTTGTGTATATGGTGTACGCGCATTTGTTGAGTTAAAAACCAAAGGTCCCAAGTCAAGGTCCAAATCCCCAACACACTGTTGTGAGGTTTAACTCCATCTACAAACAGTAATGTCCAAAGTAATTGATCACTTAACCACAGCAAAATTATGGGTATTTTTTCATGATTTTAAATCCTGAAAAATTACCCATAATTATGCTGTGGTTAAGTGGTCAATTACTTTGGGCATTACTGTAACCAATATAAGGATTTGAGGTTTAATGATAACTCAATCCTCATACAGTAATGTTCAAAGTAATTGACCACTTAAGCACAGCAGAATAATGGGTAATTTATCAGGATTTTAAATGCTGAAAAAATACCCATAATTCTGCTGTGGTTAAGTGGTCAATTACTTTGGGCATTACTGTAACCAATATAAAGATTTGACGTTTAATGATAACTCAATCCTCATACAGTAATGTTCAAAGTAATTGACCACTTAACCAGAGCAGAATTATTTGTAATTTTTCAGGATTTTAAATCCTGAAAAATTACCAATAAGTCTGATCTGGTTAAGTGGTCAATTACTTTGGGCATTACTGTAACCAATATAAGGATGTGAGGTTTAATGAGAACTCCATCCACATAACTAATAAATATGTGTGAAAATTAAAACAAAACAAAATAAATTCCATGATGGCGTCCAATATGGACTGCCTAATTCTGCTCCAAAACATGTATATTGAATATATGGATGTTTATTGAGGGAAACCGATTATTTCAATGATATTTTCATTAACTGGGATCCAAAACCTGACTTACGGGAGCGTGCTTCGCGCGCGACTGTATCTTAAGCATATGTGCATATTTAATAAGCCAACAATTGGAATCCCAACAGAAGATTGGCGTGGGTCCCTTGTGCGATCTGTCCATCGAAAATTATTTAGACATCTCAAGACACATAAGACCCAATAACTTAATATACAGAATAGATACATCTATTGCCTGAGTGACTAATATTTATATTTGTTACAATGAGGTCAAATAGTTGCGAAGCCAGCACCACAATTCTTTCCCTCCATAGTAAATCTTAAAACAACTTCTAAAGAATTATTAATTTACCTTATATTTGGTATGGAGCGTCCTTGGTTTACTGGAGTTCAGATTTGTTAACACCACGTCACCAAGTTAATTACTTGCGAAGCCACAGCCATAACTATTTCCCTCCATAGTAATTCTCAAAACAACTTCTTAAGAACAATTGACCAGGTTAGTCGCGCAATTATTGGAAGAGCCACGGTCAATCATTTTTTAAAAACCAAATGCTACATTTAAATTATTGCTTTATTTAACAAAACAAAACAAAATGAGAAAATTAACTTTTACTACTTGCTAAATTTTATCTTTTAATTATTTCATTTAAATTTTAGTATTTACAGCATACTAAGTCCAAGTCTTTATAATCTGTTGAGTGACACCACAGTCGTTTACTTGCTTTGTTAGTAATAATTTGAAGGATTACTTGTTTAAACGCAATTGTTATCAACATATTTTATGTATTTTTTATAATTTCTATTTATATGTAATACTATAATCTTGGTGGCGTTACCATTTCTGACTATGGTTTTCTTGTTAGAATTACCGCGTTGTTTCCATCGTTCACAGAGCATACACATGTATTTTGCACTAATCCATGGCTCAAATTCATTTGTTGCATATATTATGTTGGAGATGGTCCCATAAATGGCCATATTTAGTGTACAGTACCCCTTTAAACTAAAGAATATTCTCACTAGTCTCTGAATTGACTACATGCAGTCCAGCTGAATGTACATGTACCAACCAGGTATACCACCCGTGACATAAACATATGTTATATCACCAGAATGTTTTTGGGCCAAGCAGACATGGCATTGATCCACGTCACACACAGGCAATGGAGTCATCAGAAGAACCGTTTTATCAATGAAAACCGGCAGCGGAACAAACATATTAATATTCCTCGATTCGCCTGTTACCAGTAACTTGTCGACATATATGCTCAAGACCAGTGATATATCACTGCTCAAGACATAAGCTCTTATTGGCATTTTGAGTTATTGTCGTTGGAATATCGACGTCGGGTTAAATTCTTTCACATCCCCTGTGTAAATCATTATGGATATCCGCTGATTAGTTCCGCCATATTGATTAGACAGAGGGCCCGTTGTGTATCTTGTCACTTCTTTTATTATTTATATTTATTTACACCGATAAGATCTGGATGTGCCATTATATTAATGATCTCGACCCGATACAAGGGAGGAGCGGCATTGTCGATTCGATCTTTGAATCCAATGTTTAGCTGATGACAAATTATATACCGTCTGTATTAAATGTAAAAACGTCACTTTGTTTTACTATGGGTGACATGTGGTGACAGTTAGCCTATAGTAAACACATGAACGTGGCTAGAAGGTCTCCGTTGTGGTGAGTCTCGTGGTGGGGTGGGAGGGTCCCAGTTTGGAATTTCCAACTGCATCACACTCGAACCAGATTGAAGTTACCAATTCCGAGGAGTCTGCTACTATAGCTGGTACCCCAAACGTTTAGACTGAAACAATATTTTTCACACTATATGGAAAACCAACCGATTACGCTGACACAGTCATTGACGGCGCAAACTGTAATATAATGTCATGTATATTCTACACAAATCACCAGTTTGTTCAATTAAATCAAGCAATATCGACATATACGGTTCTCATTTTACCACCGCGTCCCAAAAAACTTGCGCAATAACAATTAACGTTGCGGGTGGCGCATAGTCACATTTCACATCAGCTATAGAAGCTCCGCTTTCGTGACATATATCCTTACACCGTCCGCAACTCATTCGACAAAAAAATACTCCAGATTATTATGCAAGTTGTGTTCTGTATTTATTCCCCACCCTTATCTCAGATAAGTTTAATCCATAATGAGACTACAATTGATACTATAACTATACATCTATTGTTATTTAAGTATGATGAGAACCCGGAAATTATATGCATGTGCATCACCCGGAGCCGAATGTTGGCGTTATGCATATATACGTCATCCATTTTGGCAACAACGTCATCTGGAAGTAGTTCATGTTTGTATTCAACTAATGGCGCCTCGAGTTATATGCTTCCGCGACAGCACGAGTGCCGTATCGACAAACCAATTTACACACCGTGTCGCTCTGTGTTTATTACACGCTGCGCGTCCTAGAATCCGTGCATTACAAATACAAGCTTAGATGGTTTATTTAGGCACATAGAGGGCGTGTTTTGTCATGTGATGCTTTTATTTAATAGTTCCGGTTTCATGGTTGAGGCGAACGTCATGTTCGTCATTTTACGTCAACGAGATGCGTATCGTATTTGTAAATATGGAACAGCAATAACACTGTACTTTTTGGAACAAGCGTGTAATAATAAAAAATTGTATTCAATGGCTGGGATGCCATTGAATACATGTGCCTCGCGTCAACTAGTTGGTCTAAGGAACGACTACGCTGACAACGTCATTAACGACGTTAAAGTGTAGTGAAATTGTTCGCTGTTCCAGCGTGACGGAATCACCAAATTTTACGGAATTTCACTTTTCTGTGGCCTATAAAATCTAAAATTATGACCAGTATAGGGTACCGCTTAAAATGAAAAACATTGTACATACTATACTAAGTTGTTTAGTTATATACAATTATATGTGTATTTAAGTATCATCTCACTCTGGGTCAAATTGTGTCCGTGACGGAATCACCAAAAAAGTGCCATCAATATGAGGGTAGGTCCGTACTATTGAAGAACCCTGCTCATTCAGCCAAGCTGACCTGGAAAAAGTTCTCAATGAGCAAAGTAGATACATTATACTTGCAGAAAAAAGCCGCATTGTCACACACTTATGTGTATATTACTAGTTAACTCGGTTTGTTCGCCGTGACGGAATCACACAACGGGCGTGACGGAATCACCGTGCGATTTTTTTTAGGTATAGTTTTTTGTGTAACAAGTGCGGACATTGTCATAAAAGCATAAAACTTGGCACATGTGTATATTAGGTCCCACGTATTATTTTCAGATATGGGGGCAATCACGAAAATACTTTCCATGGCAACGGTGGCTATGCGACTGTTTTTACCTTAGAAACGGGTTATTGGTAGGGGTTAAACCGTCATTTTACTAAAATATATGTGCAAAAAGGGGATACTATGGTAATTGAGGCAGATTGTGATATGGGAAATGTGACAAAAATAACATTTCCACACATGCCTCACTATTAACCTAGAATGACCCTTGAGTTGCTTGAAAATGATATTTTGGTTCATGTGACCTTATTTGGCAAAATATGAAAATATGCGTTGACTGCGCATGCGCGCATCATTGATCCCCAGTCACACAATATCTGGTGTTTAAGAGATTGTATAGTGAGGGCAATGACCATTCCCAAATATATTCATTGGATAGTAATAATGAAATACAGAAGAAGCAACAACATTCCCCGATGACATGCTTATGATGCAAATACCCATTATCGGTATCCATGGCCGCTTTTTCGTGGAATTCATGTTAAAAGTGTTCTGAACGGATCGAATAACGATGGCGCGATCATTTTGTTTATGCCCAATAAATAATGCGTCCCGAATAAAGTAATAAATAGTTACATCTGTAGACAATCTTTGTTCGCCTATGGTCGATTCGCAGATATAAGAGAATGCATTGGCACAGGGTTTTCGCCGAAATTCAGATCACCATGACGAGGCTAATTTTTTCCAAGGAATTTATAAGCTCAACAGTATCGTGCATTATTCCGTATATTTTGTATTCATTATCTACTGCATGGATGAAGTTAAATTGGGGAGGTTGATATTGAAAATTATTCCACACCCATTGACGCGAGACACATGTATTCAACGGAATCCCGGGCATTGAATACATATTAGTGTATACCTCTAGTGGAATGCAAGCCGGAACTATTCCTGTTGACGTTGTAGCCAAGAAAGATGACGTAGATTACGTCGACCATCCGCTTCCGGTGATCCCCCCCCCCCCCATAATGACTGGCTATTTGTCATACTTAAATCACAATAAAGGTAGCTATAGTAACATCGAAGATGACATTCATGGATTGAACTTATCTGACTGAACGGTGTAGAATAAATACAGAACACAACTTGCATCATAATCTCGAATTTTTTATCGAACTCGTTGCGGACGGCGCAAACTTATATTTCGCCCTCGCTACGCTCTCGCTACGCTCTCGCGAAATATATCCTTGCGCCATCCGCAACTCATTCGATAAAAGATTCTCGATTAAGATGCGCGTTCTGTCTATATATCGCATGCTACAATTCTGTGATCGAGGCGGAACAATATTATCCAGTAGTCAGATAGCTATTTTCTATTCCCAAACTAAGTCTGTGCAACATGACCCAGTTATTTAGTTAGGGTCAATCCACACCGGGCGCGAGTGAGCGATTTTACGGCCGTTTTCTGTCGTCCGTATCGGTTTATACTCACACCGAAAGCGACTGGATCGCTTCGTCGCGCGCGATGGTTTTGGGTAAATAATCGTTTGAGTGCATCATTTACAGGCAGGTTACAAATGCAATGTATATGGACATTTTATTCACAATTGGCTAAACAAGTACATGTAAGAGTTTCTCAAACTCATTTAATTGTCAAATATAGTATGTCAAGTGGAATGGTGCACAGGTTCCTAAATTCTCATAGCAATTGCGTTTAATTGAATTTCATTCTAGAATTCCAGTTTGTGGGGGGAGGGGTTTTATCGGGGGGGGGGGGTTGTGGGAAAAGTGACTTCACAAGCTTGGAGTGGATTGTGATAAAAAATAAACCAGACGATCCTGTTATTACGTCGAGCTCTTGCCAGGCATTTTCTCTTTTCTTTTTATCCTGGCACTTCAGTTATCAGCATGTCGCTGAAGTCATCAATCACCTTTATATAATCGCGACGACGAATGAATATGTCGCCTTCAAATAGACGGAAATCGCGCGTATAAATATCCTATTTGACAGCGACCCAATTATCCACCTGGTTTGCCCTGGGACTAATATAGACGGGATAGCCATCTTCCTAATTGCCTCTGTATTACTAGCCTATAATTGATGTTGTGAACACTGTTATGAACACAAACACATTGTAACATGCTACACCATGGTATAAATTAGATATAATTTGTTGAACAGGTAGGTTTCAAACAACCTACAGGTACATTATTTGTGACTGTTTCCCCCTCTGGTAAAAATGATGCTTATGCAACAAAGTATACAAACAGTCATTAGACATGTGTCAACTTGTAAGTCTATTATATCTCTGTAGCCAGCATTTATACTTTTTAAAAGGCCCCCTGGCCGTTATGGGCTGCCTATTTCACACATATTGAAAGAAAATCCTGTATTGCTATACATGTACATAATGTTATCTAAACCTTAACACCATTCTCTCTTTCCAGGAATACAAAGAATTCATACTGTTCATCTGGCCAACCTGAAGCTCGGTGAAACGTAGTAAACCTCAAGACACGTAATTTACACATAAATACAAATGACGGAACTTCTCAAACAGACACTGCTAATGTTACGAGTGTTCATGACGATGGAACTCAAACTGCGAACCATGACTGTGGCTTCTTGGAGATTCTGCACCATTGGAATGTCTGAAACAGGATCTGATATCAACTATGATTCCCCCTTACATCATGCGATCAGATGTTAATGACATCAATATTATTGAATTTTATCCGGGAAGTGCAGACAAAACCGGTATTAAATTATTAGTACAGATTGATCATACTTATGTTCCGAAAATATTTGTACACAGAAAAGAACTTCCTCGGAACAACCCATTCTGGGGTGGACTACCTCGGATATGTGACTCTGTGACATTCTGGGATGGACTACCTCGGATATGTGACTCTGTGACATTCTGGGATGGACTACCTCGGATATGTGACTCTGTGACATTCTGGGATGGACTACCTCGGATATGTGACTCTGTGACATTCTGGGATGGACTACCTCGGATATGTGACTCTGTGACATTCTGGGATGGACTACCTCGGATATGTGACTCTGTGACATTCTGGGATGGACTACCTCGGATATGTGACTCTGTGACATTCTGGGATGGACTACCTCGGATATGTGACTCTGTGACATTCTGGGATGGACTACCTCGGATATGTGACTCTGTGACATTCTGGGATGGACTACCTCGGATATGTGACTCTGTGACATTCTGGGATGGACTACCTCGGATATGTGACTCTGTGACATTCTGGGATGGACTACCTCGGATATGTGACTCTGTGACATTCTGGGATGGACTACCTCGGATATGTGACTCTGTGACATTCTGGGATGGACTACCTCGGATATGTGACTCTGTGACATTCTGGGATGGACTACCTCGGATATGTGACTCTGTGACATTCTGGGATGGACTACCTCGGATATGTGACTCTGTGACATTCTGGGATGGACTACCTCGGATATGTGACTCTGTGACATTCTGGGATGGACTACCTCGGATATGTGACTCTGTGACATTCTGGGATGGACTACCTCGGATATGTGACTCTGTGACATTCTGGGATGGACTACCTCGGATATGTGACTCTGTGACATTCTGGGATGGACTACCTCGGATATGTGACTCTGTGACATTCTTGGATGGACTACCTCGGATATGTGACTCTGTGACATTCTGGGATGGACTACCTCGGATATGTGACTCTGTGACATTCTGGGATGGACTACCTCGGATATGTGACTCTGTGACATTCTTGGATGGACTACCTCGGATATGTGACTCTGTGACATTCTGGGATGGACTACCTCGGATATGTGACTCTGTGACATTCTGGGATGGACTACCTCGGATATGTGACTCTGTGACATTCTGGGATGGACTACCTCGGATATGTGACTCTGTGACATTCTGGGATGGACTACCTCGGATATGTGACTCTGTGACATTCTGGGATGGACTACCTCGGATATGTGACTCTGTGACATTCTGGGATGGACTACCTCGGATATGTGACTCTGTGACATTCTGGGATGGACTACCTCGGATATGTGACTCTGTGACATTCTGGGATGGACTACCTCGGATATGTGACTCTGTGACATTCTGGGATGGACTACCTCGGATATGTGACTCTGTGACATTCTGGGATGGACTACCTCGGATATGTGACTCTGTGACATTCTGGGATGGACTACCTCGGATATGTGACTCTGTGACATTCTGGGATGGACTACCTCGGATATGTGACTCTGTGACATTCTTGGATGGACTACCTCGGATATGTGACTCTGTGACATTGTGCCAGCAACTACTGGATAAACTCAGGACGTTTTCCGTCTGCATTGGTAATCCAGATGAGGATTACCACTTTGTTGCCCCTCTTGGTAGTGATATCTCTGATGGAGTAACATGTGACGTCAGAGCCTTCAGGGAGCAAGATTTCTGTGCTGTGACGAGTGGTATCGCATACAATTCTACGATAAGATCTTCAAAATGCTCTCTGTTGGTAACAAATAACCGGTGTGATCAGGGGGGGGGTGAGAAAAAAAAATTCCGGCACGTATGCCGGGGTGGGTGGGTGGTCAAAGCCACCAACAAGCAATTTTTTCCGCAACTAAAAAAATAAATTCCTGCTTGTTTTTTAGTGTTTTGGCAATGAGTTGGGCTTCAAACCCACTTTGAATGAGAGAAATAATGTAATTCTAACTGTAAACTGACTGCAGGCAGTTATCGTGTTGTATTTTGTTGCAAATTTTGAAATCCAAGATGGCCGCTGGCAGCCATGTTTTTTTGGCTGAGTGACCTCAAAATGACTCATTCCTATTTACATGTCCATGTTAACATCCATGATAAATAGTATGCACAGAAATTCATATACAGCTGTTTACAGTGAATTTCCCCCCGCAAATCTCTGTTTTAGTGTTAAAAGGGGGGGTGGGTGAAAAAAAAATGGTCGGAAAAAACTGCCGAAAACGGAAAAAAAAATTGGCGGTGGGGGTGGGTGGGTACAAAAAATGATCGAAAGGGAAAAAATGCCATACGTGCCTGAATTTTTTTTCCGACCCCCCCCCCCCCCCCTGGTGTGATAACTGTCAAGTAGAGAGAGAAATGCTTCGTAAGAGAGCCAGTCGACGAAAGAAACGCACTTTATTTATATTGTGTGAAGATTGAACTCATAAGGATAGAATAGACGCTCTTTATATGTACCGGTACCATGTTCACGAGGAACTAACAGATATTGTTCCATTGTGTCGAAATGTTCATGTCCATATATATGTACATAATATGTTAAATTCAATTACTAGGTATCTGTAATGAGATGTTGAAAGATGAATGTACATTTATTATTGTTTTGATATCCATAAATAAATTAATTGAGTTTTATATGTCACGTTCGTCAGTGAGGGGTGGGAAACACGTCCTCTGTAAATTCACATCTTATTTTGTATGTGGAAATAAGTCTGAGTATTCCCAGCTCCCTGAAATATGCATGCACTGGAATGATATATAACCAAATTCCAATACATGTCGGTTACCAACTAATTTTATTTTCATGACAGGAAGTCCTTGTTGTGAATTTATTAATCCCATCTCATGTTTCACTTTTGGTGCATAGCTATAGGTTACGTTTTATCACTTCTTGAATAACATTTCCCGTCCAGTTTCCACTGCATTGTCAATGGGGTCATTTATATTAGTTTAAACATATTTATTTGTCTAATTTATGTAACATATTATATATGACACAAACATTGTATATACAGACAATGGGATTGGAGGACAAGTGCTGACTCACTTATGGGTACCCCCTCTCCCAAGTGAAAAATAATTTGGCGTTTCTAAAGCTAGCCTGCATAGAAATTACATAACAAATGCATTTAGCACGCACACTTACCGTTGATGTTCTGTAATCCGTGCCTGTTCATTGTATGCCCCCTCAAACCACTCCTAGATTTATAAACTTTGTCACAAGACGGACAAACGTACTCGTATTCGGCAACACTTTGATGATCCTTGGAATTGTCGTTTATCGGTGATTTGCGCTCTGAATTAAGCGAGCATTCATTTATATCAGATATAATTTTAATCTTAGAGAAATACAATCTCAAATCACATTTAATTGCCTTCGTTGAAAACGAGAATTTCCCATCGAAGGAAGCATGGAAGCAGCTAGTCTGCCAGGGAGTATCACACTTCCAGGAAGCGGCATGGAAAGCGCGCCTTCATAGAGAAAGTTCACTTCAACACTTTTCAGATAGCTACAGCTCACTGGCTGTTTCGCCGTTATGGTTCACATGTAGAGCTTATCCACAATACAAAGTTCAATTCCTTGAAATAGCGAAGCTCTTAGCAAAATCCGTGATTCCCGAAAACGGAAAGTGTTTGCTCTGTAATAAACAATACAGCAACAAAGTTGAACACAGCATCATTGTCTGTCCAGAAATATCTGCGGCAAGGAACGACATGTGGTTCACACTTCTTGAACGTTTTGACATCCCTTGCTTCATAGAAATCGACAAGCTCACCACCTACAAACAGATGATGATACTTCTGTCATGCATCCCACCACATGTTCGGGAAAAAATAACAGATATTAACAAATTTATTATATTTATAACAAGGAGTACGCTCCGCATGTGGAACGATTATCACGAGCTGCTCCGGGCATCTGATGATATCATACCTATTATTCCATGATTGTATTCTAGCAATGTAGTGCAAATAATGCATGCACCCGTCCGAGTATCCCAACTACAATATATTATGGTGCGTATCATCGATTTAGTTTTGTCAATATAGCATCTTATTGCATCTTATCCCAATATTCCGAAACCCCATACTCTCGTGCTAAACAGGTACATCGTTTATACACTTGTGCCTGAATTCTCACAATATATTATTGCATAATTGATAAAATTAAAACCGTAGATATAATTATCATGAATGTCCTTCTCTGATTGACTTACTGTACATACTCACATGATGTATTCTTTCTTGTGTTATTGTTCATTTGTATCGTTATTTGTATATATTTATTCTAAGCTCTCCATTACATGGAGGAAATAAAGGATTATATACAAACGTACTCGTATTCGGCAACACTTTGATGATCCTTGGAATTGTCGTTTATCGGTGATTTGCGCTCTGAATTATCAACAGTTGTTGCGACACCGAATTCACAAGCATTCGTTTTTTACGTCTTTCTCGCGGAAACAATCAGTATCTGTATATTCTTCCAGTAATAAATCTAAATTTAAATCATCCCACGAAACAAATTCTGATGTAGGCAGGGGGGGGGGGGATGGGGGGGGGGGTGTCGGAAAAAAAATTCAGGCACGTATGGCATTTTTTCCCTTTCGATCATTTTTTCCGTTTTCGGCAGTTTTTTCCAACCATTTTTTGACACCCACCCCCCTTTTAACACTAAAACAGAGATTTGCGGGGGAGATTCACTGTAAACAGCTGTATATGAATTTCTGTGCATACTATTTATCATGGATGTTAACATGGACATGTAAATAGGATGAATCATTTTGAGGTCATTCGGCCAAAAAAACATGGCTGCCAGCGGCCATCTTGGATTTCAAAATTTGCAACAAAATACAACACGATAACTGCCTGTAGTCAGTTTACCAGTTATAATTACATTATTTCTCTCATTCAAACTGGTTTTGAAGCCCAACTCATTGCCAAAACACTAAAAAAACAAGCAGGAAATGTTTTTTTTAGTTGCGGAAAAAATTGCTTGTTGGTGGCTTTGACCACCCACCCACCCTGGCACCCACCCACCCACCCACGACTGATTCGACTTTTAAGTGTGAGTACCCATTACCGTGAACAAACAGATAATTAGCTGTTAACAGAGCGCGTTATATTACTATATTACATTTACACAAAAAAAACATTAAAAATGTCACCGCTTGCATGCAAACTCCTCACTATTTAATCAATTTCACAATGACCTAAACTTATTCTAGTATTTATCATTATGTAGCTAATGTACATTCTACGCGAAATCGTTTTCGGATTAGGATAAGGCGATTTGTTTGCACGTCGCTAGGCGCAGAGAGCAACACTCACAGCTTACCAAAAGCCTTGTATGGCTGTGAACTATTGGAGCTTCCGAACATTACAGCTACGTACACAATTGAGAAGTCATATCGGACGTGTGTAAAACACATTCAGTCTCTTCCATCGCGCACACCGACTACTATTTCGCTGAGTTTGCTTGGTCTCCTGCCACTTGAGAGTGAAATACATTTGAAGAAACTTGCATTTCTATCCAATTTAATTCACCTACCACAGGATCGGCAGACACCCCTCAGAATATTCCTACTGAAATTATTCCAACTTACGCTGTTCGATCGCATGACTACAGGCTTCGTACCAGACATCATAGATATATTGCAATACTATGGCCTTTATTCTTACCTCGACTCATTCGTGAAAAATGGTACTTTTCCCTCAAAGTCTTCATGGAAATCGATATTTCAGCATGCAGTGTGGCAACACTATGTGCAACCACCTAGTACAAACGCTATCGCATGCCAAATGGGGTGGGATGCTGAAAAATCGCAAGCCAATTTGCGCGCGATTTAGTTTGCCGTGTCCCGCGTGACTCAGCATCGCATGCGAATATCTTATACTATGTTTCGATTGTAAAATTCAAAGAAATGTAACTCTAACATACCCGTTATTTAGTAAAAAATCATACCAAAAGAATGACACCACAAAGAGACACGTTTCAGCAACGTCACCCCTTTTTCAAATTGATATCGAGGCAGTCAGGTCGCGCCAGCGACCGCTGCCGCGGGGGCCTGATGGCTCATAAAAACAACTCTATATATAAGCGCCCGCGGCTACCACTTTATAGCATCAAGGGTAGACTGAGCAAATCGAGACGGGATGCTGGTCCCGCCAAACTCTCCAGACGGCATCGACATATCAAAACGCATGCGATTCTCGCCTATCGTATCTGTATTTGGACGAGATTGTAAGACCATAGCCTGGTGCAACAGTGGTCGACTTCAGTTTCGGGTGATGCTAGCCTTAATATCTTCCATAAAATACACAACGACCCTTCAACAACTTGGAGCATATGGTCTCTACTGAGGAAATACCCTGATTATGGCGAACAATTGAAGAATCTTGCACTGCTGCTAAACAAAACTTCGTATGTAAATAATACCGTGTGCCATGTTTGTTTTAAAAACTATGACAATGAGCTCCTTCATGCGATACGTTATTGTATCTCAGACCACATGGTCAAACTTCGGAATAGCTACTTGGAACACATTCTGAATAAATATGGAGTGACAACATACCTCTACCTTGATGCAATTGATGACTCCACCCTATGTGCCTTCTTGCTTGGAACTGTGGTTATGACGCCTCCCGACGTGGTAACTCAATACATGGACCACATTATTATTGACTCATCCTCCTACCTGTTCATCATGTGTCGATGCATTCGCGGAAAATCAAAATGATCTTAACGCATAATACACTTCCTTGTGTATACATCTAAGTTTGTGTAACAACCATGTATATATGATTACCATGTTATAAATATTCTTCTCCACATTGGAGGCATACAATAAATATATATACACTGTACACGTATAGAAAATACAATATATACACAATGATACATAACAAAGAAAGCGGGATACATGTGAAAGAACGCACTGCATTAGGAACGAGTGCCCCGCATAGCGTTGCACGCGCGCAGAAGGAACTGACGAAGCATAAAATCACTGCTGTGATCGCCTCGTGGTCAGCGATTCAGTCTCTTGCGACGTGAATATAAAAATAGCGCGCTTTGAACTGCTACGGACGACAGAAAACGGCCGATATAATCGCGCGCTCGAGTCCGGTAATTGTCAACGAGACACGAACCGTGTTATACAAAAGTCACTATCAAATGAGGCGGGCACTCCTGTGTAACAATTCACGCTCTGTGTGAGTTTATCAACATATTATTATAGTTGTTTTGAAGTTTAAGTATTCAATCTGAACCTCGCTACTGAAATCAATAATAAAAGAAAATAATATATAAGAGGATGCATTGGATTAACAAATTTTGTATTAATTTTTATAATTGTAAGAAAAAATGAGAAAAAAATGAAAAAAATTGTTAAAGAACACTAGAAACATGATAAAAATTGTTATATGATGTAAGAAAAAATGAGAAAAAATGATACAAATTGATGTAAGAAAAAATTATAAAAAAAAATGTTAGGCCAAGGCATCCTCTTGTATATGCGAGGCGACCTATGGTCGACTCGCATATGTAAGATAATGCATTTGGCACATGGTCTTTAATGTTGCGCCAGCGCAGCTCCTGTCATGAAAGGGTTATATACAGGAGGTATAGAAGAGCGATAAACGCACATAATATTATAGTTACATTTTCAAAACAACAGCGGAACAGCGATATGGTTCAAACAATTTACACTGTTTCACTTCAAAGTTTATGTCCCCTGACTCTTATATATACGTGGGGCTTTAACCCTTTCTATACTAAATATATTATCCCACTGAGTAATAAAACTATACATTAGAATGGTCTATTATTCACCTGGAGGGTTTTTCGGGAAAATGAGCCGACGACAGACAACAAAAGAGCAGAATGACTCCTATTTATTGGATGGAAATGTTCAACAAACGACCTGTGAAAATGTTCAGATACACGTGTAATAAGTTCAACATGACCATTTGTTGAACTTATTATCTGAACATTTCCTACGGGATAACTACTCATCAATTAATATTTAGTGTAGAGAGGGTTAATATGGTAACTACCCATCAATGAGTATTTAGTGTAGAGAGGGTTAATATGATAACTACTCATCAATGAGTATTTAGTGTAGAAATGGTATCCTAAACTAAACTTAAACTTGGGAAGAAACTTCGTGAACAATTATGTTTGTAAGTCTATCCGTACTCACAGAATAGTGCGGATCTAACAAGGATTTGCATTCAGTCTGAATTTCAATAGAATTACAAAAAAAAGGAGTTATTTTTTTTCTTTACCAAATCATCTCCTGTTAGAGCCCGAAGCCGCCACCGCACGCCGCCGCCGCCAGCCATATTGGCCACAAGCCGCCGCCAGCCATATTATTTCTAACGCCAGCCACATTTAAAAATCTCCGCCGCCGGAATTGTAAAATGGCTGAGCCGTGTGCATAGGCTTATATGTCAAACACAACTGTACTGTGAATTGCAAAGAACTGAACCGCATTGCCTAATATTGGCTTACTCGCATGGACACGGCATGGTTGTTATATTATCAGAACACCTGGCCCCTTAATGTGGAATAAACTCCCAATGAATGCTTTCATATAACTGAATGGGCGCATCCATTCGGTATTGAAAGGGTTAAAATATAAATTGTTAATATTGATAACACCCAGTCTCAGACATCACTGGCATTTGTCAATATATACAAATAAGAATAGAAAATAGTTTGAAATATTATATATCATTACTATCGGGTTCATCATTCAATGATGCATGCATATATCGCAAGATGGCAGTGATGATAGCAGTCTGAAGTAGACAGAAGTCCCAATGTAACTACTTATACCGATTAGATGGGAAACTACATAGTATATCCATGCCAGTCCTTCTTGAATTTTCGCCATAATGGAAAAGCCCAACATCAAAAGATTACGTGTGGTCTGGAATTCTACAAACGCAAAAAAAACGGCGTCTATAACGGGTAACAGGGGATTAGGAACATTTCGGAAACGAAAATACGCTGAATGATAACATCTCAGCCGGCTGAGCCGCCATATTTCGTCAGCCACGAACGTCGTGACTGAGCCGGCTTAGCTAGCTAACCAGCCACGAAAATCGGTTGAGCCAGCCATGAAAACTATTTGTCGTGGCTTCGGGGTCTATCTCCTGTCAATCACGGACAGATTCACATTTCATTTCATTCGAATCTTGGGGCGGAAATTGCGGCTCAGGCTGGCTCAAGAGGAATCTAGTGCAAAAACAAAGTGCGCATGTCAACACCACGAACAAATTACGAGCGCGTGCTGTTTCGTAATAATCAGACGAAGTTTGCCATTTGTGAGATCCTGGGTGACCTAATGCACGTAGCCATGCGCAGAGGCGGACTGGGCCAAGAAACCGGCCCGGAAAATTAATATAATACCGGCCCATCTGTTTCGGGGGGGGGGCGTCCACAGTCCATCTTGGAAAATTCCAACTGCACCCCCCCCCTTGAATCAGAATCAGACCAAATACATATTTTTGCATAATTCCATTTGCACCCCCCCCCCCCCTTGAATCAGATGCAGACCAAATACATGTTTTTGCATAATTCCATTTGCACCTCTGGTCTAATATCATATATATTCATAAACCATGGTTCTAATATATTCCCGGTATGAGACCATTCAGATATTTTTACCTGAAAAATTGCATAAAATCTAACATCTAGCGGTCTAACTCCAGACAAATGCACACGGCTACGGACAAGAGACCAGGACACACCGGGCTGTTCATGGTTGTTCGGCCCGGGGTGAGAACATTTTGAAAACTATACAAGAAAATCTCGAATCCGATAAACAAGACTGGCATCAACTGACGCGTTCCTATTTTCTTGTAAATTTCAATTGGGGGAGGGGTGCGTAAGAATTTTTTTGGGATTTACAGCTGGGAGTTACCGTTAAAATCTCGAGATTAATGGGGTCTTTACGTGGTGTTATATGATGCCGACAAGTTCATTTAATGTCAAAATTACGATGAGCCAATTCGGCTGGTTAAACAACACATGTGGCGGCCCACGTCCGGAATTTTCCCGGTCTCCCGATCGGCCATGCAGTCCGCCTCTGCCCTCATGAATTTATGTGAGAAGAGTACCATCTTATTGGATACACGGCTGGTTAAACAACACATGTGGCGGCCCACGTCGGTTTCATTTGCGGCCCAACCACATATACCCCCCCCCCCAAACCGTAAAAAAAACCCCTCGGATTCTCGCTTGATAGAAAATCACGTGGAATCAGAATTTTTCCGGCCTCCGGCCCATCGGGAAATTTCCCGGTCTCCCGATCGGCCAGTCCGCCTCTGGCCATGCGACAATGAGTAATGAAGCTTTAGGGTGCGTTCACACTGTTAGCACAATTACCCGGCAAACTTGCCAGTCTGTTAACGCACGCTTATAAATTAATGCACGTAGCCATGCGACAATGACCAAAATGAGCCTTAATGCATCCTATCTCTAATTGAGAACAAGGGAAGCTGTCCCCCGCTCTGGCTCATGTGAAACATTCGATGACACGGTGGATATATAGACTGATTCGACAAATCACAACATACCGCTTTAGTTCCATCAAATTTGACACCATAAATCTACCAGTGGTTTTCGTTTTCTATACCAGAAAATACCTAGATCGGGCCCACATGTGCCCATTAAGTACCAGACGCACGGTTTGCCAAAATTTCACTGGTATTTCAAAATGAATTTTCTCAAAATATTTCAGGAATTTCTTTGTGAAAGTTTGTACAAGCGATTAATGTGACACAATATTTAATAACAATCGACAATTGGGTATTATAACCTCATTTATTTTACTTTTATGGCACGAACAATATTTAAAATTTCATGCTTTCAGGTACCAAGAACTTCTGTAAAATAGATTTTGTGCAGTTCATATATCCATGATATCATATCTGAATATCACGAGAGGAGACTTATCTAGTCTTAATTTGTGAAATTGGATGATTATTTCGTTTAGAAAGGTAACTACCCAAAATAATGTTCAATATTTTAGAATTTTCATGTCATGCTTGTTGATCAATGAAAAATTGGGCTAAGATGAGTTCTGGGTCACGGATTCATGACCCAGTTAAAGCTGCCCACCATATCTCTTAACCTGACCTTATTCCAGTTGATTGCTTCCTGCTTGGGTGAACCACACTGCATATTAACATCTGTTTTCATTGGGCTGTGATAATTGTGACTATTTTATTCTGCATTATTATATATGGGGTATGATGCAATATTATGCAATTAAAAATCTAACTCAACATTTGATAGAAATGAAGCCTCCTCTCATGGAACCAAGTCATTAAGCTATTTGATTGGAGTGTTGTGTGAAATTATTAATTATTCTATAAGTTCTTGGTACCTAAAGGGACAAAAAGAAAATAATAAGTTCAACCACTGAAATTATTAAAATCCATTGTTTTTGACGTCTCTTAATAATTGCTCTGATTCTGTATACATGATGATAATTATTTGTGAAATTCAAGATTTTTCGCCAGATAATCCCAGATAAATTCTTTGTTGAAAATCTCTTGCCATTTTTGGCTGGATGTATGCCAGACGTGCGTCTCCCCCTTAATAGGATTCGATGATAAGTTATTGATTGGATTTAAGGGCTTTGTGGACCCAAATTTTCCAAAATTTGATAGAGTCCAAATAAAGGATTCTGTTCATATATATTGGTAATCACATACCCATTGATGCAACATTTTCAGAGTATACTTCATGGTGGATTATGATAGAAATACAAAATGTGAACTTTATAGAGATTTAAAAAAATAAAATTAACAGGCAATGGTCCAAGAAAAACAAAGTCCATATATAAGAATCAAATATGGGAATGTGTACTTAACACTGTGATGAATGATGTACTACAAAACAAATATTATATTTCTAGAGTGTTCTTTGAAAAAAATACTTTGAACCAGTTGTTGACAAATGCTATACTAACTTCGTAATATTGTTGACTGAGAGCCAGCAGTTTATGGGTTAGCTATGGCCAGTGTGGCTTCTTGTGAAATCTGTTGACAATAGAATGTTAAGCCTCAATCAAACCGTACCAGGCCATCACACTATTTTAGTAAGTAGGTCACAACTCACTCATATGATAATCACTCATCATCTCATGTGCCAGTGGACATACCAGCTAAAAGCCATTCGCAACAGACTGGACATAATCCATGAACATGTGATTACTAATATACATGAACAGAATCCTTTATTTGGACTCTATCAAAGGTATATATATAATTATAGTATATATATTTATATTGCGGAATTCCATCAAATGTGGGTAAAATGTCGCCGGTATAGCAGCGGTCTTACCGAATCATGAAGGGAGGTAAACCCTGCACGGAGTTTGGTGCCATGCATAAGAATGATGCTGATTGCCAATATATTTCAGTTTTATTTTGCCTATAGTAAGCCGACAATTGCATGGCTATATAAGGAGTTTTCACTAATTTGTGGTGAAATAGGATCATGCATCTTTAGATATGTTTTGGTTTAATCGTTTATGTGTCATAATTAATTATACGTCCCAGGTAACGTATGAGACAATGAGTGTCGTTGAAAAGCTTAGGCATGCGAAATATGCATATAGTGCGTATATAATGATATTATGGACGCATCGCTCGATGGTGGCACCCAACTGGTATGGCTTTGTTTTCCAATTGATTCAAACCTCGTGACCTTCTTCTACTGATCAACTCGGATGCACACACCAATTAATCTCAATTAGTGATTGTCACGTTTCTTGAGGAATTCAGAATATTATGGATTTGTTGTACATTCAATGCTGTTTCAAATGAGCTGTTTTTCTTTAAAAACCGGAATCGAGAGATTCCACCCGATTTCACATTGGGTTCAGACTCGTGTCGTTGACATTCGCGACGACGTCCCACCACACTAATATTCTCCACTGGAACCATTATATGCACCGATGACATCGAATCACATACTTCTGTGCTGGAACCATTATATGCACCAATGACATACTCTGTACTGGAACCATTATATGCACCGATGACATCGAATCACATACTTCTGTACTGGAAGCATTATATGCACTGATGACATCGAATCACATACTTCTGTACTGGAAGCATTATATGCACTGATGACATCGAATCACATACTTCAGTACTGGAAGCATTATATGCACTGATGACATCGAATCACATACTTCTGTACTGGAAGCATTATATGCACTGATGACATCGAATCACATACTTCTGTACTGGAAGCATTATATGCACTGATGACATCGAATCACATACTTCTGTACTGGAAGCATTATATGCACTGATGACATCGAATCACATACTTCTGTACTGGAAGCATTATATGCACTGATGACATCGAATCACATACTTCAGTACTGGAAGCATTATATGCACCGATGACATCGAATCACATACTTCTGTACTGGAAGCATTATATGCACTGATGACATCGAATCACATACTTCTGTACTGGAAGCATTATATGCACTGATGACATCGAATCACATACTTCTGTACTGGAAGCATTATATGCACCGATGGCATCGAATCACATACTTCTGTACTGGAAGCTTTATATGCACTGATGACGTCGAATCACATACTTCTGTACTGGAAGCATTATATGCACTGATGACATCGAATCACATACTTCTGTACTGGAAGCATTATATGCACTGATGACATCGAATCACATACTTCTGTACTGGAAGCATTATATGCACTGATGACATCGAATCACATACTTCTGTACTGGAAGCATTATATGCACTGATGACATCGAATCACATACTTCCAATATAGTACAAGGAAACCATTGTCACCATGGTAACGCCATCTAGATCATATTATCAGGCATATAACAAATATATTGGAGCTTTAATTTAGTGATTGTGAAAAAAATGTCTATATAGGTAATGTATATATAGTTGAGTATATGTATATGTAATGTTCGTGTATAGTATGCGCTTGGTGAGAACGCATATGAACACATTTTTAAATCGGACGTGCCAAACTAAAGTTATGATAATTATGAAATATGTACCCACATACGTCACGTGTGATGTGTTCACAAAGGGCGCATACGTTAAGTTGGGTGAAAGGTTCATCACCAAACATGCAACGGCCATTGCATTGATACACCAATATATTATATTGGTTATAACCGAACACCCATTGCCAACAAAATGACAAACGCCTTGACGATTGACATGTTATTATGTTGATGTGTTGCCAGCTCGTGGCAAATACACTAAACTGTAAAGTGAGTGGTTCGGGGGGGCTAGCCCGGGATTGTCGAAAGGGCCGAGAGGCGCCTCTCCTTAATCCCTCATATTTATGCCTTTATTTGAAAAAAGCAAAAAAGGAAAAAAAAAAAGAAGCAATTTGAGATGTTGGCTTGGAATTTATCTTTTCTTCTTCCTCTTCTTCTTCGAATTTGGTTTCTCGGTTGAAGAGGGTGATGACGGAGGAGGTGAATGAAATCTCTGTTGTATGAGACGTTGAAATTCTTCACTATTTTTCTTCTGCTCCTCGAGTGCCCGTTTCATGAATCTGCCCGCATTGGCGATGGCTTCTTCTACAGAACGGGTGCTGTCCTTGCTGGTGTTGTTGTTGCTGATGGTGGAGCTGGGGGACACCGGGATGAGATGGAATTCCGGTGTCCGTGGTGGCATACTGTCCAACTCCACGTCGAAGCTGGCGGCAGGAACATCTGGGGTGGTGTCCACGTCCCTGTCTCCGCTCGCCTCGACGACGACAGCAGGGACCTCCGGCAGATCAACGGAGTCCCTGCTCGCTGGTACGATGTCATCTGTCTCCATGCAGGTCGGGTTGCCTGGACGTCTCTCAGACAACTCCGGCCTGCCGGCTGCGACACTGCACGGCTGGACCACACGGGGAGGGGTGACCGGCAGATCAACGGTCACCCATATCCTGCTCTTCCACTTCGCCCGTCTGCCAGCGTCCCTTTTCCTTCTGGAAGGCGTCTTCTTCTTCTTCTTCTTCTTCTTCTTCTTCTCTGTCTGTGACTTCAAAGTACAGCGGGTGGTACTGGAGTTGGTGTCCCGGCCCTGAGATCTCTGGGTACCAGCATCTTCAGTCCGGAACTCCAGGCAAAGGGTCAGGTAGCCCCTGCTAGACTGGAGAGTCCAGTTAGCAATGTCCACTACCCGACACTTTTGCACTGCGGCCAACACAGCTTCAGGGATTAAATCCATAAGCCTAATCCAAAACCGTCTCACTGGCGTTAAGCACGGGGGCAGCTGCACCCGGAGGCGCGGCCACACAACTCACCCGTGCTCAACGCTCTGACAAAGAGGAACTAATAAGGTCGAAGCAATCACGACCTGTTCGCTCCACCCTCTGCCAGAGTACACTAAACTGTTCTTTTCTCGGTTCTCTTATACGACATTATAATTGTTTTCGGCTGGCATGTATCTTTTCTTTGTTATTTGTTCTAATTTCTATCGAAATAGTGGTCTGCAATTGACTGACAGAAGCCAATATACGCTGCTGAACACTGAATGATTTACAAACAATCTCGAGAGTCATTATGAAATAATTTCCGATAAGGATTCATTCACCACTGATTATGGAGACTAATTAATCATAATGCGTTCAAGGTTTCATGAAAGCACTACCTCAGAATTCAGTTAAAACAACACATCCTTCAAATCATTAGAACAACTGCGGCTAATCACTGAAAGTTTCTCATTCACCACACCAGAAAAACCTCTAAATGCGGACCAAAAATCTACTAATCGGTTTATATACACCCCGGATACTTCGCAATAAGACCTTTTAAAAGTCTACATTCCAACGAAGACATATATGTGTTCGTAGTGTTGAGTTGTCGGACGCCACCAATGGGTAATAAAACAAATATCACAACATCGCTATGTTGGCTTTAAGAATAATACAAAATATCTTCTTTAGACATAATTACAAGTCTGGACACATTTCATTTAAATTGAAATAACATATATAGGCTATATTTGCTGTCGTGGGGGAAGATGCTTACTCTGGGGTAGTGTCCGAAATCACCCCAAAGGAATTTTGAGGGCCCACAAAAGGGGGTTTCCAATGTGAACAATCCAAAGTATTGAGTTTTATTATTTGTCCCATTTTAGACCACATAATTGAACATGCATGTTATCGGTCATAATTTGATTTCAATATGTCATTCAATTAATGCAATTATCAGGGCGTCCAGTTTTGAAAAAAAAACAAGAAAAACTTTCAACTGCGATACAGACCGTTCCTGGTAATATCTGGAACGTATTCGAGCTCAAACAACATTTAAAATGAAGGTCAGGGTTGACTGACAAGTAAACCACAAGTGGATTTATAAAAGCATGTTTCATAAGAAAGCGCTAGATGTTTGTACCCTCCGATATTCATAATGTACGAAGTAACCTCGCTGTCCAAAGTCAGCCCATTTTACGATACAGCAAAGTTATACTATGCATTGTATTCCCGCAATAAACCCGTCAAGAGTCGTCCAGTCATTGTTCATTGTTTCGCTGTCATAAAATTTACATACTGCAACAATGAGACATCCGCGAGTATACATCGGCGATTAAGAGCGTCCAGGATTTCGTCGCCTCTTATAAAGAGCGTTCGGGCTTCCGTCATCTTTTATAAAGAGCGTCCATGTTTTCATCGTCTCTTACAAAGAGCACCCTGGCTTCCATCGACTCTTATAAAGAGAATCCTGGTTTCCATCGTCTCTTATAAAGAGCATCCTGGCTTCCATCGTCTCTTATACAGAGAATCCTGGCTTCCATCGTCTCTTATAAAGAGAATCCTGGTTTCCATCGTCTCTTATAAAGAGCATCCAGACTTCCATCGTCTCTTATAAAGAGCATCCTGGCTTCCATCGTCTCTTATAAAGAGAACCCTGGCTTCCATCGTCTCTTATAAAGAGAATCCTGGTTTCCATCGTCTCTTATAAAGATAATCCTGGTTTCCATCGTCTCTTATAAAGAGCATCCAGACTTCCATCGTCTCTTATAAAGAGCATCCTGGCTTCCATCGTCTCTTATAAAGAGCAACCAGACTTCCATCGTCTCTTATAAAGAGCATCCTGCCTTCCATCATCTCTTATAAAGAGCAACCAGACTTCCATCGTCTCTTATAAAGAGCATCCTGGCGTCCATCGTCTCTTATAAAGAGAATCCTGGCTACCATCGTCTCTTATAAAGAGCATCCAGACTTCCATCGTCTCTTATAAAGAGCATCCTGGCTTCCATCGTCTCTTATAAAGAGAATCCAGACTTCCATCATCTCTTATAAAGAGCATCCTGGCTTCCATCGTCTCTTAACAAAGAGCATCCAGACTTCCATCGTCTCTTATAAAGAGCACACTGTTTTCCATCGTCTCTTATAAAGAGCATCCAGACTTCCATCATCTCTTATAAAGAGAATCCTGGTTTCCATCGTCTCTTAACAAAGAGCATCCAGACTTCCATCGTCTCTTATAAAGAGCACACTGTTTTCCATCGTCTCTTATAAAGAGCATCCAGACTTCCATCGTCTCTTATAAAGAGCATCCAGACTTCCATCATCTCTTATAAAGAGAATCCTGGTTTCCATCGTCTCTTAACAAAGAGCATCCAGACTTCCATCGTCTCTTATAAAGAGAATCCTGGTTTCCATCGTCTCTTATAAAGAGCATCCAGACTTCCATCGTCTCTTATAAAGAGCGTCCAGGCTTCCATCGTCTCTTATAAAGAGCGTCCAGGCTTCCGTCGCCTCTTACAAAGAGCTTCCTGGCTTCCATCGCCTCTTATAAAGAGCATCCTGGCAACCATCGTCTCTTATAAAGAGCATCCAGACTTCCATCGTCTCTTATAAAGAGAATCCTGGCTTCCATCGTCTCTTATAAAGAGAATCCTGGTTTCCATCGTCTCTTATAAAGAGCATCCAGACTTCCATCGTCTCTTATAAAGAGCATCCTGGCTTTCATCGTCTCTTATAAAGAGAATCCTGGTTTCCATCCTCTCATATAAAGAGCATCCAGACTTCCATCGTCTCTTATAAAGAGCATCCTGGCTTCCATCGTCTCTTATAAAGAGCAACCAGACTTCCATCGTCTCTTATAAAGAGCATCCAGACTTCCATCGTCTCTTATAAAGAGCACCCTGGTTTCCATCGTCTCTTATAAAGAGCATCCAGACTCCATCGTCTCTTATAAAGAGAATCCTGGTTTCCATCGTCTCTTAACAAAGAGCATCCAGACTTCCATCGTCTCTTATAAAGAGAATCCTGGTTTCCACCGTCTCTTATAAAGAGCGTCCAGGCGTCCATCGTCTCTTATAAAGAGCGTCCAGGCGTCCATCGTCTCTTATAAAGAGCGTCCAGGCTTCCGTCGCCTCTTACAAAGAGCGTCCAGGCTTCCGTCGCCTCTTATAAAGAGCATCCTGGCTACCATCGTCTCTTATAAAGAGCGTCCAGGCTTCCATCGCCTCTTATAAAGAGCATCCAGGCTTCCATCGCCTCTTATAAAGAGAATCCTGGCTTCCATCGTCTCTTATAAAGAGCATCCTGGCTTCCATCGCCTCTTATAAAGAGCGTCCAGGCTTCCATCGTCTCTTATAAAGAGCATCCTGGCTTCCATCGTCTCTTATGAAGAGCATCCTGGCTTCCATCGTCTCTTATAAAGAGAATCCTGGTTTCCATCGTCTCTTATAAAGAGCATCTTGGCTTCCATCGCCTCTTATAAAGAGAATCCTGGTTTCCATCGCCTCTTATAAAGAGCACCCTGGCTTCCATCGTCTCTTATAAAGAGCATCATGGCTTCCATCGTCTCTTATAAAGAGCGTCCAGGCTTTCATCGTCTATTATAAAGAGCGTCCAGGCTTTCATCGTCTCTTATAAAGAGCGTCCAGGCTTCCATCGTCTCTTATAAAGAGCGTCCTGGCTTCCATCGCCTCTTATAAAGAGCACCCTGGCTTCCATCGCCTCTTATAAAGAGCATCCTGGTTTCCATCGTCTCTTATAAAGAGCATCCTGGCTTCCATCGTCTCTTATAAAGAGCATCCTGGCTTCCATCGTCTCTTATAAAGAGCATCATGGCTTCCATCGCCTCTTATAAAGATCACCCTGGCTTCCATCGCCTCTTATAAAGAGCACCCTGGCTTCCATCGTCTCTTATAAAGAGCATCCTGGCTTTCATCGTCTCTTATAAAGAGCATCTTGGCTTCTATCGTCTCTTATAAAGAGCATCCTGGCTTCCATCGCCTCTTATAAAGAGCACCCTGGCTTACATCGTCTCTTATAAAGAGCATCCTGGCTTCCATCGTCTCCTATAAAGAGCATCTTGGCTTCCATCGCCTCTTATAAAGAGCATCCTGGCTTCCATCGCCTCTTATAAAGAGCGTCCAGGCTTCCATCGTCTCTTATAAAGAGCATCTTGGCTTTCATTGTCTCTTATAAAGAGCGTCCAGGCTTTCATCGTATCTTATAAAGAGCATCATGGCTTCCATCGTCTCTTATAAAGAGCATCCTGGCTTCCATCGCCTCTTATAAAGAGCGTCCAGGCCTCCATCGTCTCTTATAACGAGCATCCTGGCTTTCATCGTCTCTTATAAAGAGCGTCCAGGCTTCAATCGTCTTTTATAAAGAGCGTCCATGCTTCCGTCGTCTCTTATAAAGGGCGTTCATGCTCCAGTCGTCTCTTATAAAGACCATCATCGCTTCCATCGCCTCTTATAAAGAGCACACTGGCTTCCATCGTCTCTTATAAAGAGCATCCTGGCTTCCATCGTCTCTTATAAAGAGCGTCCAGGCTTCCATCGTCTCTAAAGAGCATCATGGCTTCCGTCGTCTCTTATAAAGAGTGTCCATGCTTCCATCGTCTCTTATAAAGCGTGTCCATGCTTCCATCGTCTCTTACAAAGAGCGTCCATACTTCCGCCGTCTCTTATAAAGCGCGTCATGCTTCGTCGTCTCTTATAATATCATATAAAGAGAGTATCGTCTTCCATCGTCTCTTATAACGAGCGTTCATGCTTCCATCACATCTTATAAAGAGGCCCCTCATTCCGTCGCCTCTTATAAAGAGCATCCAGGTTTCAGTCGCATAAGAACCGATTGAAATTAGTATGTCTCGGTCTGTCCCAGACCGTTCTACTGAGCCAGGAAACATCATAGTTAAATAATATTTTTAATATGAAAAGTTTAGAAATTGATTTGTGCCACCCTGTACCAGTCAAATATTTTTGTCCCATGATTCCCAAGTAAGAACCGATTGAAAATCATTCTGTCTCGTCTGTCCCAGACCTTTCTATTGAGGCAGGAAACATCATAGATAAATAATATTTTTAATATGAACAGTTTACAAATTGCTTTGTTACACCCTGTACAGTTGTTTCAAAATAAATCTGTCTAGATCTGTCCCAGACCTTTCTATTGAACCAGGGAACATCATAGATACATAATTTTTAATATCACAAGTTTGAAATTGCTTTGTCACACTCTGTCTGTCCCAGTCAGAAAAAAACATCTATTGATCTACTCAAATACCATGGAACAAACTAATTTTGCTGGGACAGGAGCGAGACACCAAAACACCAAGTAAATTTACTCAGAGAACATGGACCAGACTAATTCTACTGGGACAGGAGCGGGACAGAAATAAAGTTGATACAATCAGAAAACTGTGAACAAACTGATTGTGTTGGAACAGATGCGAGACAAACTATATCCTTTATTGTTTCCTGTCTCGACTTGTCCCAGGACTTATTACTGAGACAAAATGCCCATCTATTTTCTGTTTGCCACGTTTCTTTCCATATGTGTGTATTCCTACACGTTCGGCTCATTTATTTTAAACTTGGCACCGATATTTAGTTCCATGGTAACCAACATGTGCACCTGCGACAATGAGGTCCGTCACAATGTTTTAGTAGAGTTGTCCACCTTTTTTTTAATACTTTTTCTTCGCAACTTGCATACTTTTTCGGAGCTTAAAATTGTATTCCTTGTGTTCGAAAACAAATATGTTAATATGGCTACACTTAATGTATCCAAATTGCCTTGCGGGGGGGGGGGGGCTACCCTTAGTCCCAGTGGGACAGTCCAATCTCTAGTTCAAATCGGCGCCATCATTGATCACCTCGTTTAGATTGCAAGACTGTGCCATAGCTAAGTGTAGAGGACACTATAACCATCGAGTAACGAGAATGCTCCTGCGCAGACGAGCCAGATCATATGACCGCCGTGTATGACCTTCACTATCCTCCCGGACCTATAGTGTCGGACATACATAAATGGTATTGACCGAAGTTCAAGATCGGAATACAAACGAACGCTGACTCAACAGGAGGTACCGTGTATCGAAATCGCAAGTCACGCAGTATATCTGCCACCAACGTTACTAACTGGACATCAACTTCAACTGGGGCAAGGGCCATGCTGTCTATTTCGCGACTTTCAGCTGTTAACCCGTTATTTACTAAATGGATCCTCCAATCATTTATAAAAAATATACATTGGAATAGTCAGTCTATTGTTCATTTGGAGGGATGTTCGGGTATAAAATCAGACGACGGACAGACGAAAAGCCAATACAAATGCTGAAGAATTTGTTGGGAAATATTCAGATATTAAGTTCAACAAACGACCTAAGGGAACTACCAAACAAAGAGTATTTAGTAAAGAAGTGTTAAAGCGACTCAATGTATTCAAGCCTAAACGCAAACCTAAGAATGAACAGTGTACTGTTCCCAAAAAAAAATATTAACATTTCCTGTTCCAGTTGGTGATACGATCTTCACCAAACTTATTATGGATCTTCTGGGTGACCACTATAGATGGGAGCCATAACATTTTCCCGAATTTCATTGAAAAACATGGCCGCCAGTGGTCATCTCGGATTTTACTCTTTCCGTGGCTAAATACTCCCGCATACCTACATACAACACCCATCACCCCCGGTCGTCACCAAACTTATAGCCATAGCAGCCATCTTGGATTTCATCCATCGGCATAACCTGTAGCCCACATTTATTGGTCAAATGATTGAAATGAAAATAATTTCATTTACACAATACAAGCCCTGTACTGAAACTCTTTGACTTTCCTTCTTCTTTATCATAGTCTATTGATGGCTCAGAATAAAATTAACGCCTCCCAAACTTGAGCTACAGTGTCATTGACACTTTCATTCCATGTTCTTGTTGATGATGATTGTTTTACCTCAAACGTTCCAACGGGTTAGATTTTGTAATATATCTAAAGTTGGAAAAGTTCCAAAGGGTTTAATTGTTTTAGTGAAATAAGGAACATATTCAGATCTTGGTCAAAAAACGACATAATTTACACTATATATTGGTTAGAAACTATCGGGGAATAATTTCAACCTGTTTTAAATCTTGAAATATCCAACAACGTTGATTAAGGCCCCTCAAAAAAGATTACTTGTTTATCATAGGTTTTTTTTTCCAGGGTAGGGGCGGGAGGGACATTTGTTTTTTGTTTTTTTGTTTTGGGATCCGATAAGGTAAGTTATCGGGGGAAACGTAATATAGAACTACTTTCACAAAACTCATGTTTTATTTCAATCTATTTCGGCACAAATCTAGTTCACTTCTTTTCAACAGGCAGTCCTCTCCCTCTGCAAGCTGTGCATATTGGGTAAGATCTTTCATCCAATGGTTCCAGGTCGTCTTCTGTTCCACAATGTATACATATTCTATCATTACCCGCACTATACCAAGGCAATTCTATCTTGTCTTGGCAAGATAGATTTCCCTTAATATAGACGGGTGGATAGTCAGTTTGACACTTTTACTTTAACAATTGCATTGACGGTCGGGGAGGGGTTGCGAACTGTCCAAGGCACCACCCCTGAACATTTCATACACTTGGATGAGACTGGTATGCTCAGGGAGTGTTGTCCCGTAAAAGGGCTTAAGAACCTTCGGCCCATCGGTGATTTGTATAATCACAAATCCCATAGTCTATAACGCGTAACAGACAAATACTTTAATTTTATAAAATGCACGGCTTGAAACTATACACAGAAACACGTGTTTCCGGGTTGGCGATTATCGCAATACGATAGGGTAACTATCACAAGTATAACGTACTCTGATAACAACTTATCGCCAAATTCATGCTTCAAACATTTTAAACACGTCATCTTCGGCTTCTTTTGTTTTATTTTTATGAAAATGAATAATAAATGGGGTGATAAATATGTATATAACGACAAATAGAATCAAATTATCCATTTTCCCGTGAAACTTAGGACAGGCAAGCCAGGTACAAAAATTGGTGAAATATTAATATGAGTACGAACGTCAAAGTGTTCCCCTATCGTATTGCGATAATTGCCAACCGTGTAGTCGTTCTTTGACCGATATTGAGCTCCGCGTAAAGCATATATTGGTGTTGTGGAGATAATATAAAAAACAAAAAATAATACGCACGGGAGGAATTTTAGGGGCGGGCGCCTATGATAAACAAGTAATCTTTTTTGAGGGGCCTAAGGCATGAAATATCCAACTGTTAACAACTTTGACCAAATTTAAGTTGGGTACGATACAATCAAACACCTGTCGCCATATGCCCCTGCTTATGACCATTTCAGTCTCAGATGAAGTGTTGTATTAGGGTGCTTTCGCATGTGATGCCACTGTTTTCCGTGCTCCAGAAAACCGGAAATATGTGCTGACACAAATTCCAACAGAAATATGACAATATGTTAATTACTATATTACACCACGCAATCTGTTCCCAACTATGTTATTTAAGACATAAATGATTCATGTGTGTGAATCTTCAAGAACGCGACTCATTCCAAAAACATTAACATGTTCCACCCAATGCTCCATGACATAGTGAAGTAACACGGAATGGTATTGGATGTACTCGATTACGTAAAACTATCACGCGATCACGTGACTATGTCCCTTTGATGCGTTGAGGGATCCCGCTGGCCGGGCCGCTTAGGGAATCACGCGATCACGTGACTATGTCCCTTTGATGCGTTGAGGGATCCCGCTGGCCAGGTGATCACGTGACGCTGGCCAGGCCGCTTAGGGAATAGCATACATGACTCCTAATTAGGATGACATGAAACGTGTTATTGGCTTCAACTGCGTCAATTCCCTTTTCTGTTATGAATCATCATGCTATAGGATTAAATCACCGATCCAGCATCTGATCACGGTTATTAGAACGAGCTACGCCGAAATTTCCCGACATTCACGGTGATATATATATATATATATCTTTAATTCCTCCATATAAATGAAGATATGATATACACATGTAATACAAGAACATACAAAAACAATAGAACATAGGAACGAGAACATAACATATATACATGTACACACTTTATGTATGTGCAAAGCAAAACGAATATAGATGGAAACAGATCGGCCGGGCACACGAACAAGACAGAGAGAGATAGAGAGAGAGAGAGAGCGCCGGATACAGATAGAGACAGTATGGGAAAATAGAATGAAATGAGTTAAGTTAGAGAAAAGTGGGGAGAAACAGAGAGGGGTTAATTGAAGCTAGATAATCCTAAATTCATGGAGAACTGTAGCACCCAGCCGACCACACGACCAGATGTTCGCTCACATCACAGTTGTCAGACACCGTTGTTGGACATTACAAACAAATAGTAGACCCAACACAACACCATTGTATATAAGAGGGCTACCAATTATTTATATTTGCCAACAATGGTGACTTTCTTCTCCCACTGACTACATGCATATAAGTGACAAACAATTATGACGCCAATGACGAACGATGGTTCCATTCGCACCACAGCGCCCTAGTCGCCTTCAAGAAGTATCTCAATATGGTTTGAGGTGGAATGCATGCAATGTCCAAAAGTTCAATAGGCAAATAGCCTAGAAAGAGGGCAATAAGTCTCTGCTGATCAAAAGACTCCACAAGTTGAAATGCCCCTAAAGGCAACATATCTATAAAGTGATACCAAAAATGATTACGCGACGCTGCAAGTTCTGGGCAAACCGCTATAATGTGTTGCGGTAGGTCTATATAACTTCGCGCACATAACAGGCACTGAGTTTCGCCAGCAAAATTTCGGTAACACAGTAGCTGTGTCGCGATGAAAAATGACTCCTTCTCAGCTGGGTGCTTTTGGCAGACTTTCCATAAAAACGATAATTCTGGACTGCTGTGAACCAAACGAAATCTATCAAAGGTGGGTTCCGTGCGCACCCTGTGAGACCATTCAGATTTCCAAACATGACTGCCCTGTTTCGATAGGGTTTTCCAAACTGTTTTCTCTGGAAACAGAGCTGTTGATATGTATTGAGACATATAGGAGGACAAACTCCAGTTATCAAGAATACTGGATAGGTCCTGAAAAAACACATTCTTCGATGCAGTGTTGGATTCATATGAAAAGCTCAGTAATCTGATAATAAATACATCTTTAACAGTTTTTTTAGACTCGAGTAAACAAAATGACGAAAACAAGGACACTTTTCTACAATTAATGAATGTGATTAAAGGAGGAATACCAAGCAGACCCAAGACCATGTCTGTGCTAGTCCTAGTTTTGAGGCCTTGTATAAGTTTGAGGCACATACGATGTGCTTTCTCGAGTTGAACAGTGTCCGATTGAGAGAGACCACACAAAAATTCACTACCGTATAAGCCTCGCGGTAAGACCACGGACTTGTAAATCTTGAGAGAGCTCGCTGGGGTAATACCGCCTGCATGCAGGCCAGCATTAGCCAAAGAGAAGAAAGCATTCTTCGTTTTTGTACAAATATTGTCAACAAGTTTTGAGCGAAAATTATATTTCTCAAGCGGAATACCTAAATGAGTAACACTGTCGGTTTCTGTTAGGCCATGAGAAGACATGTGCCAGTTCTTATGACGTTTAAGTGCTGCGTTAGCACTTTCATTGAAAACAATGACATGGGTTTTGTTTGTGTTGTATCTATAACGCCATTTCAAGCTATATTCGACACATATATCGACAAGAGACTGAAGTCCATATGCAGTTAAAGAGAAAAGTGCCATGTCATCGGCATGCGTTGGACATGTGCAATTTGCACCTTGCATCGAAAGGCCATATCCCGATGACTTTAGATTTGACAAAAGATCATTGATATATATAATATAAAAGAGGGGAGATAATGTACCTCCTTGCCTTGTTCCTTGCAGCATTGGGATCCACCTAGAGCAACCACCTTGGTATTTAATGCAGCAGCTGATATTGTTCAACAAGTGGTAAAATAGCCTCCAAATTTTTCCCTGTAATTGCCTCTTATGCAGTTTATACAATAAACCGTTTATCCAAACACTATCGAAAGCTTTCCATACATCCAAGAAACAGGCAAACAGTTTGCTCTGTCTCTCGGATGTATACGCTATACTTTCTGTTACAAGAAAAGAAGACATGTTGCAACTTATGCCCCGCTGGAACCCATTCTGCAAGGAATCAACTTCAATTGCAAAGGCAGTATACTTCTCCATTCTCGATAATAAAAGTTTCTCAAAAAGTTTATATATTGCTGGTAGCAGAGTAATTGCTCTGTAGCTATCAAAGGAATCTTTTGGTTTAGGATGTCCCTTATATAGAGATATTATACAACCACGCTTAGCACCAAGTGGTATATGTTCAAATTGGAAGAAATAGTTGTACAAGGTAGCAATGCAGCGGGCAAGAGCCTCACCACCAAAAATAATATGCTCATAATTTACACCATCTGTACCAGCTGCTTTGTTGAGGTTTAAAGTGCGACAAAGAGATGTGATTTCCTTCATATTAGTTGGAAAAGTTAACAATCCGTCTAATGGGCATGTTGAATTTTTCATCGATTCGGTCTCTACAAATTGGTTGACATGGTTAAAATGTGATTCGTCAAACTTGGGATCCGTTAGCGGTGTGGAAAAAATGTTATAATAGTACTCAGCCCAAGCTTCAAGAATATCTGGGGTTTCTCGTACTATCGAATTTTGAAAGGAGAAGTGTGTGCTACCAAGTGTCCCTAATGATTTGCGTTTCGCGTTGAAGAGTCTGAAGAAAGTATCTTGATCACACTCAGCGCTTTTATCTATGTCATCGTTAAAAGAGCGAAGAAAATTAGTTGATGCCCTCCGGTATTCGCGCCTGAAAGAGCATTTGGCATCTTTATAACAGCGATATAAACCAGTTGCATCATTAATTGGCCTACCAACCGAAATCCAAACAGATCTGTGATATCGCATACTCTTGTGAAGTAAGCTTAATTCTTTCGACCAGTAAGGTTTAAGAAACTTCTTAAAACGTTTCTTTGGGATATTATTCTGAGCAGAAACTGTGATAGAGTTAACTATGTTTTCATAAAATGTATCCAACTCAGATTTGTTATTTACGTCATCGCGTGGTAACGATGTAGCTAAATCTGACTGATACGACAATTGCATTACAGTGTCTAGCTTAAACTTCTTCCAACTGAACTTACATGTACTATGGCTTGGAATTGTACTACTTCGAGGTGTATATGTATAGTCATCGTACTTCATCATGACGTAAATGGGCCTATGGTTGGACACATTGATTGCATCATCATCCAGAATTTCGCAATGAAAAATAAGATCAGTGTCGTCTTTGTTGACGACAATGTGATCGATCACTGAACCAGGATAACCCATGGCAGGAACGTGTGTTGCAGGTATATTCAGGGGAAAAGACACGACATTGACAGAGATAAACTTATTGTCTAAAAACTTCTTAAATGATTTGGCACGCGCATCATCACGCTGAAGGCTTGCATTGAAGTCGCCCATAAAAACCACTTTGCCGAGAACACTATATGTATCGCGGAGGTCAATCAACTTCTGGATGTACTCCCGGAAAAATGCAACAGTATAGTTCGTAGACGGAAGATAAACTTGGAATATGAAAATATATCTCCTTCCCTGTACAGTTGTTTCAAAATAAATCTGTCTAGATCTGTCCCAGACCTTTCTATTGAACCAGGGAACATCATAGATACATAATTTTTAATATCACAAGTTTGAAATTGCTTTGTCACACCCTGTCTGTCCCAGTCAGAAAAAAACATCTATTGATCTACTCAGATACCATGGAACAAACTAATTTTACTGGGACAGGAGCGAGACACCAAAACACCAAGTAAATTTACTCAGAGAACATGGACCAAACTAATTCTACTGGGACAGGAGCGGGACAGAAATAAAGTTGATACAATCAGAAAACTGTGAACAAACTGATTGTGTTGGAACAGATGCGAGACAAACTATATCCTTTATTGTTTCCTGTCTCGACTTGTCCCAGGACTTATTACTGAGACAAAAATGCCCATCTATTTTCTGTTTGCCACGTTTCTTTCCATATGTGTGTATTCCTACACGTTCGGCTCATTTATTTTAAACTTGGCACCGATATTTAGTACCATGTTAACCAACATGTGCACCTGCGACAATGAATCCTGGTTTCCATCGTCTCTTATAAAGAGCATCCTGGCTTTCATCGTCTCTTATAAAGAGCATCCTGGCTTTCATCGTCTATTATAAAGAGAATCCTGGTTTCCATCGTCTCTTATAAAGAGCATCCAGACTTCCATCGTCTCTTATAAAGAGCATCCAGACTTCCATCGTCTCTTATAAAGAGCATCCAGACTTCCATCGTCTCTTATAAAGAGCATCCTGGCTTTCATCGTCTTTCATCGTCTTGTTAACCAACATGTGCACCTGCGACAATGAGGTCCGTCACAATGTTTTAGTAGAGTTGTCCACCTTTTTTTTAATACTTTTTCTTCGCAACTTGCATACTTTTTCGGAGCTTAAAATTGTATTCCTTGTGTTCGAAAACAAATATGTTAACGTAGCTACACTTAATGTATCCAAATTGCCTTGCGGGGGGGGGGGGCTACCCTTAGTCCCAGTGGGACAGTCCAATCTCTAGTTCATATCGGCGCCATCATTGATCACCTCGTTTAGATTGCAAGACTGTGCCATAACCATCGAGTAACGAGAATGCTCCTGCGCAGACGAGCCAGATCATATGACCGCCGTGTATGACCTTCACTATCCTCCCGGACCTATAGTGTCGGACATACATAAATGGTATTGACCGAAGTTCAAGATCGGAATACAAACGAACGCTGACTCAACAGGAGGTACCGTGTATCGAAATCGCAAGTCACGCAGTATATCTGCCACCAACGTTACTAACTGGACGTCAACTTCAACTGGGGCAAGGGCCATGCTGTCTATTTCGCGACTTTCAGCTGTTAACCCGTTATTTACTAAATGGATCCTCCAATCATTTATAAAAAATATACATTGGAATAGTCAGTCTATTGTTCATTTGGAGGGATGTTCGGGTATAAAATCAGACGACGGACAGACGAAAAGCCAATACAAATGCTGAAGAATTTGTTGGGAAATATTCAGATATTAAGTTCAACAAACGACCTAAGGGAACTACCAAACAAAGAGTATTTAGTAAAGAAGTGTTAAAGCGACTCAATGTATTCAAGCCTAAACGCAAACCTAAGAATGAACAGTGTACTGTTCCCAAAAAAATATATTAACATTTCCTGTTCCAGTTGGTGATACGATCTTCACCAAACTTATTATGGATCTTCTGGGTGACCACTATAGATGGGAGCCATAACATTTTCCCGAATTTCATTGAAAAACATGGCCGCCAGCGGTCATCTCGGATTTTACTCTTTCCGTGGCTAAATACTCCCGCATACCTACATACAACACCCATCACCCCGGTCGTCACCAAACTTATAGCCATAGCAGCCATCTTGGATTTCATTCATCGGCATAACCTGTAGCCCACATTTATTGGTCAAATGATTGAAATGAAAATAATTTCATTTACACAATACAAGCCCTTTACTGAAACTCTTTGACTTTCCTTCTTCTTTATCATAGTCTATTGATGGCTCAGAATAAAATTAACGCCTCCCAAACTTGAGCTACAGTGTCATTGACACTTTCATTTCATGTTCTTGTTGATGATGATTGTTTTACCTCAAACGTTCCAACGGGTTAGATTTTGTAATATATCTAAAGTTGGAAAAGTTCCAAAGGGTTTAATTGTTTTAGTGAAATAAGGAACATATTCAGATCTTGGTCAAAAAACGACATAATTTACACTATATATTGGTTAGAAACTATTGGGGAATAATTTCAACCTGTTTTAAATCTTGAAATATCCAACAACGTTGATTAAGGCATGAAATATCCAACTGTTAACAACTTTGACCAAATTTAAGTTGGGTACGATACAATCAAACACCTGTCGCCATATGCCCCTGCTTATGACTATTTCAGTCTCAGATGAAGTGTTGTATTAGGGTGCTTTCGCATGTGATGCCACTGTTTTCCGTGCTCCAGAAAACCGGAAATATGTGCTGACACAAATTCCAACAGAAATATGACAATATGTTAATTACTCTATTACCCCACGCAATCTGTTCCAACTATGTTATTTAAGACATAAATGATTCATGTGTGTGAATCTTCAAGAACGCGACTCATTCCAAAAACATTAACATGTTCCACCCAATGCTCCATGACATAGTGAAGTAACACGGAATGGTATTGGATGTACTCGATTACGTAAAACTATCACGCGATCACGTGACTATGTCCCTTTGATGCGTTGAGGGATCCCGCTGGCCAGGCCGCTTAGGGAATCACGCGATCACGTGACTATGTCCCTTTGATGCGTTGAGGGATCCCGCTGGCCAGGCCGCTTAGGGAATCACGCGATCACGTGACTATGTCCCTTTGATGCGTTGAGGGATCCCGCTGGCCAGGCGATCACGTGACGCTGGCCGGGCCGCTTAGGGAATAGCAGACAAGACTCCTAATTAGGATGACATGAAACGTGTTATTGGCTTCAACTGCGTCAATTCCCTTTTCTGTTATGAATCATCATGCTATAGGATTAAATCACCGATCCAGCATCTGATCACGGTTATTAGAACGAGCTACGCCGAAATTTCCCGACATTCACGGTGATATGGGACGAGTCTTGTGTGTCATTTTCGGCACATATATAGAGGATATGAAATGAGTGTTTCTCTCATATGATATTTATGAAACGAGTCTAAGAATTTTCAGTTTTCTCGAGCCTCTGGCGAGAGAAAACTGAAAATTCGTGACGAGTTTCATAAATATCATATGAGAGAAACACGAATTACATATTCTATTTATCATATGACACCTATAAATTGATTATGATGTCCAAAACGCAAATCACTAAATTGCTATATTACATCGGCAGCAAAAGGTTAATGTGACGTCACTTCATTGCACCGGAAGCCCAATTACACCTGGTGAACTAGCAGAAATAATATGCACGCGAAGATATAGTGCGCTATTCTGTTCTCAGTTTGTGACATTATATCGTATGTTTATTAGATAAATATGAATTACATATTCTATTTATCGTATAACAATGTCCAAAACTATATATTTCAAGATTATAATTGCGAGAATTTCGGCATCGCGTTGATTAACGCGCACGAATTTGACCTGCATTTAGTTAGAGATGCGGCTCGGTTCAGGCTGCCATTCAGCCAATCAGAACACACTTTTTGTCAACAAACCAATCAAATTATCGGAAGGTGATATGAACTAGTAGTTCATATGAAATTGATTTATGACATACTTTCCAACGTAAATAATGATTGAGTCATATGATAAATACAACTTCCCAACTCTGTTGAATTCTATCGGACATCTCTGAAGAACATTATCAAATATCATTATTATAAATTTTTCCGGTTAAAATAAATGTCACCAGCTTATTACAGGGAGAACATAGACATTTGCGTATAGCTCTATACTGATTAAACGACAACAAACGCCTCCTTATAGACCCGGTTTGGCTGGACTGTTAATGTAGTATTAAACCGGGTTTAAATTCGAATGTACTGGAAATGACCAATCTGGCTTAGAGTATAAGATTTGATCGAAAAATAGACAGTTGTCAACTATTGGTCTAATACTTTGTATAAGCCTTATTACTGGTTCGCGATTTTCAAGATGGCCGAAGGTTCCATATGGTCAGATTCCTAGCTTTTTATCCAACTCACCGGTAAAAACCGGTAAAAGGTCAAAGTTGAGAAGTAGCATCCATTTGTAAACATTCGACAGCTGAGTGCGAGAATTTTTTATCAACATTTTATGGCTTAATTTCATTTATTCTGAGTGCAACTACGTGTTTAAGAATTGTTTTGTGGCCATGTCATCTATAGAGTTAGGATCTGGTGACGATGCAGACATTCAGACGCCCTTTTTTGTCAACGAACTTCCCATAAGATACTGATAAAAGGCGAGTTCTTGCGTTAAAAAAATAACTCAAAAACATACGTGATACATCCAATCGATCTACTGTGCGAAACCTACGTATTGTATGTATCCATGGTGAGTGTTTAATTAGTTTTATGAAGTTCTCGCACCTGCGATTCGGTAACGACCTGTTGCCATTTATTTTGGGAATTCCCAGACTGGAATCATATGCTAAAAAGAGGTGCTACTTGTTAACTTTGACCTCCAGAGACCAAATGGCGGATTCACCGCGAGTAAGTGATATCACTTATTACAATTTGGGCCTTTCACTCTTCTGTGACTCGAGCTTCTTGATTTTTTTGCGAAAACCCTGTGCCAATGCATTATCTTATATATGCGAGTCTCTCATATATAGGGAGACTCGCGCATATGATATAATACATTGGCCTAACAGTATTTACCTTGTCAATGAACGTCATTGCATTCTCTTATATTTGCGATGATCCCTATATATAGGAGTCTCGCCTATACAAGAGAATGCACTGGCACATGATCTTTAATGCTGCACCAGCACAGTTTCAGTCACGAAGGGTTAATATGCCAATACATTGTGTCTTGATGTGTGAAGATATAAGCATTCAATGTAATTTGAATCATATATAGACAATACATTGGACTGACCGGGACACTTTATCAGCAAATATATCATCACTTCTGAATAACATAGGACTGCCTATAGTATGCGCTTCCCTCGGGCTTGCTATAATTCAGTCAGACATTACAGCCCATGTCTCCTTTGTGCAGACTCATAGATAGGAATGGTCAATAAAGCCACCAAGAGACGGTCAATATGACCGACCTCTTTTCTATAGATGTCGAATCCCGTGCCTAATGAAAAGGACCGAAACACAATACCGGAGGCAATATCCATTTCTGTCCCCTTGTGTCCATGATATTAGGGTATATTGACAACTAATCTGATTGTACACGTGCTGATCTGAAAGGGGTCACTACAACATTGTTAAAGTGATGTGAAACACTCCGGTAGGGTGATCAATTAGAAATGAAGGATCGTTTTTGTTACTTTATCGCCGATAGTTGCGTCCCGAATCGAGAAGTAAATATTTACAATTGAGCGTAATTCAGATGATGTTTTCTATGGAGTGGTACGGTCGATTTGCTTGAGATTTTCGGCGATGTAGTAGAATGCTACATTCCTCAAGTTGGCATACTGCCCGAAAACTAACTTAAAGGGGTACTGTACACAAAGATAGGAGATTTTTTTATTTACTCCCATTGAAATAACTTTCAAGTTAGATTGTGTTTGTGTTATATGAGTTTCGTATAAACCTAATTTAGCGAAGAAAATATTGATCTTGGAAACAAAAATATTACGATTTCAAACTACGCGCCGTCGATAAAAGACACGCAACATATGCGATTTCAAGAACGGTAACTCGTAATGGCATAATTCTCCATTTTATGACTCCAGCCATAAATGAATTTATATTAAATAATTAAATTTTACTTTTACGATAGCCTGTTAACCGGAACATTTTCAGTAGACATCGTCGACTCAAATTAGTTATTTTATAATATAATATTCATATTAGATCGCTATTGTCACCGGGAATTTATTGAAATTGGGGTACAGTACCCCTTTAACAGTTTAACGCACCCGAACAACTCCATAATATGTCGTTAACGTATATAGCTTTGATATAAAGTTATGTGAAGACATATATCGTGTAGTATATATAAATGTAGTGATACTCAAACCGCCCTCATCAATTCGCGGGGCGGTATATTAGTAACGACGAACACTTGATCCGTTTATATTATGTATGCATGTAAATATTTCAGATTTTAAGAAAATTCACAACATGTGTATTTTACTGGAAACATGCATGGTATATTGAGAACTAGTTAATTGTATGAGTCTTCTGTATACGATAATGGTAAATCCCTGGTATAAATTGACGGCAAAATACCTTTTTAGACTCATGAGATATATTATTGTGCAAATATAATGTTACACAATGCACTTATTTTAGACTCATGAAATATATTAATTACACAATAATATATATAATTTATACCCCGGATGTATATATTATCGTTACTGGAAACAGTAACGAGTATAACTATTTCACGGTTTCATTATGTATTCTGGTTCAACTGGTCACGAAAAGGCGGAAAAAATTAACTTTTTCCGAGAATGTTTTTTAAAATCTCCCTACGGAACTCAAAACAATCGCAGTGAGCATGGAAAACCAACGGAGACAAACAGTGAGGTCCACAATTCGCAGTTAGCATGGCAAACTAACGGAGACGAACAGTGAGTTCCACAATTCAGTTCGTCGAGCATGGCAAACCAACGGAGACGAACAGTGGGGTCCACAATTCAGTTCGTCGAGCATGGCAACCAAACAGAGAGGTCCACAATTCAGTTCGTCGAGCATGGCAACCAAACAGAGACAAACAGTGAGGTCCACAATTCAGTTCGTCGAGCATGGCAACCAAACAGAGACAAACAGAGAGGTCCACAATTCAGTTCGTCGAGCATGGCAACCAAACTGAGACAAACAGAGAGGTCCACAATTCAGTTCGTCGAGCATGGCAAACCAACGGAGACAAACAGAGAGGTCCACAATTCAGTTCGTCGAGCATGGCAAACCAACGGAGACAAACAGAGAGGTCCACAATTCAGTTCGTCGAGTATGGCAACCAAACAGAGACAAACAGAGAGGTCCACAATTCAGTTCGTCGAGCATGGCAACCAAACAGAGACAAACAGAGAGGTCCACAATTCGCAGTTAGCATGGTAAACCAACGGAGACAAACAGAGAGGTCCACAATTCAGTTCGTCGAGCATGGCAACCAAACAGAGACAAACAGAGAGGTCCACAATTCAGTTCGTCGAGCATGGCAACCAAACAGAGACAAACAGAGAGGTCCACAATTCAGTTCGTCGAGCATGGCAAACCAACGGAGACAGAGATAGGTCCACAATTCAGTTCGTCGAGCATGGCAAACCAACGGAGACAAACAGAGAGGTCCACAATTCAGTTCATCGAGCACGGCAAACCAACAGAGACAAACAGAGAGGTCCACAATTCGCAGTTAGCATGGCAAACCAACGGAGACAAACAGAGAGGTCCACAATTCAGTTCGTCGAGCATGGCAACCAAACAGAGAGGTCCACAATTCAGTTCGTCGAGCATGGCAACCAAACAGAGACAAACAGAGAGGTCCATAATTCGCAGTTAGCATGGCAAACCAACGGAGACAAACAGAGAGGTTCACAATTCAGTTCATCGAGCATGGCAACCAAACAGAGACAAACAGAGAGGTCCACAATTCAGTTCGTCGAGCATGGCAAACCAACGGAGACAGAGATAGGTCCACAATTCAGTTCGTCGAGCATGGCAAACCAACGGAGACAAACAGAGAGGTCCACAATTCAGTTCATCGAGCATGGCAAACCAACGGAGACAAACAGAGAGGTCCACAATTCAGTTCATCCGTTGCGACGTTGCGATCCGTGTGCGCAGTTTGAGTGCGCTGTAGTCACAATGAATTGGCAATTGGGGCTCGACCGGGATATGCTACTTAGTAGAAATTTATAAAATGTTAATTAAATTATTTTTTTAAACAAAACACCTTTATTTTAGTTTCGAACTATTCTTCAAACAATTCTTTCCCAGGCTTTTGTGCTATTTTTGCTACGTAACTGCTCACGGTGCACCAAATTTGATGGATGTGTAGATACTGACACTGGGGATTTGATGATGTGTAGATACTGACACTGGGGATTTGATGATGTGTAGATACTGACACTGGGGATTTGATGATGTGTAGATACTGACACTGGGGATTTGATGATGTGTAGATACTGACACTGGGGATTTGATGGATGTGTAGATACTGACACTGGGGATTTGATGATGTGTACATACTGACACTGGGGAGTTGATGATGTGTAGATACTGACACTGGGGATTTGATGATGTGTATATACTGACACTGGGGATTTGATGATGTGTAGATACTGACACTGGGGATTTGATGATGTGTAGATACTGACACTGGGGATTTCACGATGTGTAGATACTGTCACTGGGGATTTGATGATGTGTAGATACTGACACTGGGGATTTGATGATGTGTAGATACTGACACTGGGCATTTGATGATGTGTATATACTGACACTGGGGATTTGATGGATATGTAGATATATACTGACACTGGGGATTTGATGATGTGTATATACTGACACTGGGGATTTGATGATGTGTATATACTGACACAGGGGATTTGATGGATGTGTAGATATATACTGACACTGGGGATTTGATGTGTAGATACTGACACTGGGGATTTGATGATGTGTAGATACTGACACTGGGGATTTGATGATGTGTAGATACTGACACTGGGGATTTGATGGATGTGTAGATACTGACACTGGGGATTTGATGATGTGTACATACTGACACTGGGGATTTGATGATGTGTATATACTGACACTGGGGATTTGATGTGTAGATACTGACACTGGGGATTTGATGATGTGTAGATACTGACACTGGGGATTTGATGATGTGTAGATACTGACACTGGGGATTTGATGATGTGTACATACTGACACTGGGGATTTGATGATGTGTATATACTGACACTGGGGATTTGATGGATGTGTAGATATATACTGACACTGGGGATTTGATGATGTGTATATACTGACACTGGGGATTTGATGGATGTGTAGATACTGACACTGGGGATTTGATGATGTGTAGATACTGACACTGGGGATTTGATGATGTGTAGATACTGACACTGGGGATTTGATGATGTGTATATACTGACACTGGGGATTTGATGGATGTGTAGATACTGACACTGGGGATTTGATGATGTGTAGATACTGACACTGGGGATTTGATGATGTGTAGATACTGACACTGGGGATTTGATGATGTGTAGATACTGACACTGGGGATTTGATGGATGTGTAGATACTGACACTGGGGATTTGATGATTTGTAGATACTGACACTGGGGATTTGATGGATGTGTAGATATATACTGACACTGAACAAAATCGTTCAATATTTGCGTCAATCAACATACGCGGACAAACACAAATTTACGGCAACGTATTAGCGTCATCGAAATGTTACAGTCATGCTACACTGTTTAATAACCACTCATTAACCCTTTACCAAACAGAACGGCCCTGTGTCAATGCATTCTCTTATATATGCGAGTCGACCATAGGTCGCCTCGCATATATAAGAGAATGCATTGGCTTAACACATTAAAAATGATTTTTTAGGCCAATGCATTCTCTTATATATGCGAGGCGACCTATGGTCGACTCGCATATATAAGAGAATGCATTGGCACAGGGCATAACTGTAACCATCACAATGTGGTCAATGAACCGGTACCAATGATATCCATATTTGTATGGTTTTATTGAGACAGACCGAAGATATTTTAGGCTGTTGAAGCTTTATTTGGGCGTTTTTGGCCGTTTTGTTGGGTAAAGGGTTAAGAGTCGATCTCTTCTATAACACCATTTTAATACTCTCCATATCGCACACTAATTCAAAACTACCTTCGTTCATGAGGTCGCGAATACGGAACTCTTGTCATTTCTCGCCCCTTTAACCGATATCGGTTGGTGTGAGCAAGTGGGTTGCATGGAAATGGGTGCGATAATGTTTTTCAACGTAGCACTGTAACTAATTAAGACTAATCAAGATCAATTGTATTGGGGGGGGGGGGCATTACAACAACCATGACAACATTACCCCGTCGCCATGAATCCTAAATACCAGTTAACTGAAGGGTGAATACCGAATGTCAGTTAAGAAATATGTAACGTTTGTCAATAGTATAATTATGTGGTCGCTTGTAAATGGTGCCATGGGGGGGGGGGGGCACACTACAACAACCATGATGGTATTTCCCCATCTCCGTGAATCCTAAATACTAGATAACAGAGGGGTTAATACCGAATGTCAGTTAACAGAGGGGTGAATACCGAATATCAGTTAACAGAGGGCTGAATACCGAATGTCAGTTAACAGAGGGGTGAATACCGAATGTCAGTTAACAGAGGGGTGAATACCGAATGTCAGATAACAGAGGGGTGAATACCGAATGTCAGATAACAGAGGGGTGAATACCGAATGTCAGATAACAGAGGGGTGAATACCGAATGTCAGTTAACAGAGGGGTGAATACCGAATGTCAGTTAACAGAGGGGTGAATACCGAATGTCAGATAACAGAGGGGTGAATACCGAATGTCAGATAACAGAGGGGTGAATACCGAATGTCAGATAACAGAGGGGTGAATACCGAATGTCAGTTAACAGAGGGGTGAATACCGAATGTCAGTTAACAGAGGGGTGAATACCGAATGTCAGATAACAGAGGGGTGAATACCGAATTTCAGATAACAGAGGGGTGAATGTCAGTTAAGAGAATATGAGACGAAGGACATATATTTCAAACTTCAATACCAGTTATTTTCATCACTGTTCTCAGGGGGGGGGGCGGAAAACAAACTGCGGGACACAACGTACCGGGGGTGGGGGGGGGGTACCTGGCGTAAAAAATTTACACGTAAATTTTTTTCTTATTCATTTAGGGGGGGGGGGGTGTCGGACAAAATTTGCATGTAATTTTTTTCCAAATATGTATTTTTAGACTCACAACTTCAATTTTCTCTCATTTTATAGAATATGGATTAACCTTAATATCCAAATCATATATACATGAGTAGTACAATCCACATAAAACAATTTTGGATAACCACTGTCTTGGTTTACATGTGATATTGACCCCATTAACCCTCTTAATAATGCCGACTATGTCAGTGTCTACCAGTCGAATGCAGAATTCTACCCTGCGATCGCTTATCTGGCAAATTTTTACTGCAGAACTATCCCATGTATTAAACAATTTCTCCTCCAATGGTATCAGAAAACAGTTATATGCTGGTATCTCACTCATCTCATTTGCATCTTTTTCAAAGTCGAGGTAATGACTAGTTGTCATTTTTTAAAGTGCATACAAAGCGTTGCGATCACCAATATACATGTTTGTACATGTCATGACATCACGAGGTACAAATCTGCGTTCTACTGGTAGACAATGACCATTTTAGTCATAATAATCTAAACTAAGTTACCAAGCACCTTCTCGTGAATTGTAACAATTTATGATAAAGAATTTCAGACTTTACATTGTTTAATCAGTATTAAAAGCAGAGTGAGCAGGAGTGAGTAAAGTAACGTAAAATTAAAATTCAAAATAAAAACATTATGGATTCTCATCATCTGTTAAATCATGAACGTAACGATAAATGTGATTGGATGACCCAATCAAAAAATGGACACCGTGAACTACAGAAAACCACATTCTTAGTGATTCTCCAGGATTCTCAAACAATTGGTGACTTCTTGTGTGAGTATCTCTAAAATGCCAAAGTTCCTGGTTGTTCACATGTTATTATGAATAGTTGAAGGACAGAGTGCAAAGGCATCAACAATCCATCAATATAGATGTGCATTCAATAGATGTGAGTAACTAATATGTTGCCAGCAGCATTTTGATGCATTTGCCCTCTGTCCTTCGTAGAAATAATAAAATGCAAACAACAGGAAACTTGACCAATGTTGGAACGGTCTATCAAGTATCAACTTAGTAATCTTATGCCAAACTCATCAGAATAAATTACCCAAGCTATGTTGCTATTGTCAGATTTACTGCAGTAGCATGTCCTTAACTTAAAAATAGTGCGTTTTTTTTCAATCAGTGTACAATATATACATAATTGATCAACCTTGTCCACTACATTCTATTTGAACCTCGGTAAACCTCAGCTCAAATCAAATTAAGTGAACTCGATTGATAAATTTCGTATAAAATAGAAACTTTAGTGAGATCCTCTTTATCTCAAACTTGAACCAACTTAATTTCCGGTCAAACCGAGTTGTTGTCCGGCTGCAGCCGGATGGGGTAGATTTGATTTTTCTGGGGGGGGGGGGGTCAATGGTCAGTTTTTGCTGTTTGGGGGGGGGGGGGGGGTACCCAAACCGAAGAAAACAGTTTTTTCCACCCTGTGTCTGCAGTTTTTTTCCGGCCCCCCCTGCTGTTCTCAATAATAATCTTCCAATGTGCTCCTATAGTTATTGTAGCATAAACAAACGCCTAATTGCATTGTTAGCATACCATTCAAGGAGTCGGTGGTTGAGTTAGCATACCATTCAAGGAATATGGTGGTTGAGTTAGCATACCACTCAAGGAGTCGGGTGGTTGAGGGCCAACTATATTTCCACAACAAATTCATAAAAATCCCATATAAATTCACCAATCTGTCCGTCTGGGATCCAACTTCAAGTTGACTGCAAGTCTATCATTTGCAGAATGAGGTCCCCAGAGGGTGAATTTAGTGACGCTATCCCGCATAACGGGCTAGCATCACTAACTTCACCGTCTGGGGACCTCATTAATTCTGCTTAGGCCTGATCTTCTCTGGAAAGTGTCCTTATTATCAAATTTCTATAGAAACTTCTTCACATAGATTCTATTTTTTAGTTTAGTTTCTCTATATCCCCAAAATTGGCAGACGACACATTGCATAATCGAGGTTCCCAATGGGTGTACATCACAATATTCCACATTTGGGAACTTCAATCTGAGTCTATGTCTGCCATAGCAGATGAGGCCATGCAGAATGAGGTCCCCAGATGGTAAGTTTGGTGATGCTAGCCCGCTGTGCGGGATAACTTAACTAAATTCACCCTCTGGGGACATCATTCAGCTCTCAACTGAATCTTGGTTGGTAGCCGATTAATTAGCTCGCCTCTGTGTATGTCAGAGCACGGGCTTCGCTAAGTAGAAATGTCCATGAATTTGGCCGAATTATAACTGCCGAGTTTATGAAGAAAACACAAAGTGCCGTGCTAGTTATTTGAAGAATCAGGGATGTTTGGTAAAGCGCACCAATTCCCAAGGCTGGCGAAGGAATAATTCCCTGACGTTTGGTAAAGCGCACCAATTCCCAAGGCTGGCGAAGGAATAGTTCAGTGATTATCCCATTGTTAGGCACACGCAACTCACAACTAAACTTGAAACTTCAACGGCGATCAGTTCATGTTAATCACGTTGTTGGGCGTGGCTAACCGGCTATTGTGTTCATAGTCCGGTGCCATGTGTACCCAATATAGACCCAGTAATTTTCTCTGTAAAATCTAGTTTCTTTTGCTTTTTGCAATCATAAGGCATTTGTACAACAGAAAAGTTTTGGTGCCATTTTTTCTGAGGCCATTTAGGGTGAAAATTTTCCGATTTTCGGAGGGTGGGGTCAGAATTTCTAAAATATTTTTTGTTGGTTACATATGCACAACAAAGTATGGCATAATGCATATCAAAATAACCGTAGTGATGCCAGGAATCTATTTAAGCCCATACAAGAAGCTTTCGTGAAGAATTGAGAAAACGCGGTTGGGTATATATGGAAATATTGGTGTTTTTCGACTAATTTTTTAATTTTTCAGGAAATTGTTATACAATATAACTTTTTGCCCTGTGACATATCAGAAATGATTAGAAGAATATTAACACAAGACACCTTAATATCTTAATGCATTATTAATCACATACTTAAACAATTATACATTCACATGGTTTACATAATTATTCATCATAGTCGTCAGAGTCGCCGGAGTCTTCTTCAATATGTGCATCAATGTCAGTATTCTCACAATCATCTTCAGACCCTTCACATAAACACATTTCTGTACACCTCATCTGATGCTTGCGACATGAACAACAATTAGTTTTGCATCGCCCTTTGCCACATGCACATCTAACTAGTTGTAACTAGTTGGACGAGATCGTTCACTGTCTTCATACCATCCATAGGCTAGCGGTGATGGTAAGCTTGGTTGTGCCACAAGATCATTGCACCAAACGATTCCTTGGTAGTGCGCCCGTAGAATGTGGTTTAACAAGACTTCCTTTGTTGGTGGTAATTGTTCTGCCTCTGCCTGCTTTTGTTTAAAGAGGTGCCATCGTAGTTCCCCGACGTCTTCAATTTTGGTCTTGGGGGAGTATAGTTTACAGTCATATCGTTCTAATTGGCGAATGGGCATTTCGCTTTTTTCAAGGGCACCGAATGCTGTAATTATACGATTGTCCGCGTTATCAAATGCTTTCCAACATTTTAGCTTCCCTTTTCCAGCGAAACGGCCAGTTGTATCACAACCATGGAGTAAAGGCGTGAAATCCAGGAAGTGCAGCAACCTTGTCTGGTCCCAGTGCTGGTTACTTGGTTGAGATTAATCTGTTGGAATTTGTTGCCAGCACTTAGAATCACACATGCGTCCGGTCCAAGCTCCTCAGCTTGTCGAAGCGACAACACCAAGACGTCAGTATCTGGTGATAATATGTGCACTTTGTATCCTGATTTAGATGCATCTGTCCCGTTTAGCATCATTATCGTGTCTGCTTCTTCTTGTGTTGTTGACAGATGACTGGCACATCGTGAATTTCCTCTTGCGCCACTCTCTGTTGACACGATAACATCTCTGGTGCTTGTCTTGTAGTAATCAACAACTTTTTGTGCAAAATATTCTGTAAGACTTGATTTTGTTTTCGAATTGCTGAGGAACACATTCAACCCAGATTGTATTGGGGTAGCGTCAACACATATATACTCTCGATTATCCTTCGCTGACCCTTTTCGGCGATCGCGTGTGGCATTTTTAAGTGAATCGTCTGCGTAATGGTCGAACACAACATGCACAGATTGATAACGGGATGATTTTTGTTCCAGGAATCCAATGAATGATTTTGCAAGGTCGTTGCATGATGACATGGAGGATTCTTTTGGTATCTGATGAACCAGTGCCATGCCATCTACAATGAGTGATCTTGGTGAGCATTTGTCGTCGTCGTTGGCACTAGTGATTGATGCCGGGTTGTCACCAATCGTCCCCAATATCTGTGCTAGCTTTGATTTGTCATTGCATGGCAATAATGATCCATTCGGTGAAAATAGTGACCTTGGTACACATGAGAGTTCATACATCTTTATAGTATTTGACACATCCAGTTCGGGTCGTGATTTCGCGACAATGGTCATCCTGGCAAACAGAAATCGGTTATCCTTCAACTCAACGATTTTGCCATCCACATTCGTTTGGAGAGTTTTCCCGTTTGGATTGTAATCCTTATGGTCAAGTTGGTCAAGTTTGTGACAATCTCATCAATATCATTAATAAATCGGTGGTCCCCAAAGAAGTAAAGATGGACATTCCCCAGAGAGCATCTTACTGGAAGGCAGAGTATGAATCATTTGTAACCAACCGGATAAATGGGCCAGTTAACATATGGGAGCCAATGACGAAGTGCAAGCTTAAGAATTGGAATTCAAACGGGAAAACTCTCCAAACGAATGTGGATGGCAAAATCGTTGAGTTGAAGGATAACCGATTTCTGTTTGACCCCACCCTTAGAAAATCGGAAAATTTTCACCCTAAATGGTCTCAGAAAAATGGTACCAAAACTTTTCTGGTGTATAATTGCCTTATGATTGCAAAAAGCAAAAGAAACTAGATTTTACAGAGAAAAATTACTGGGGTACACATGGCACCGGACTACCAATCGCGACCAGCGCACGGATTGTGCGTCGTGATCAAAACACGTTCAACGGTACATTTTCATTGGGATCGATTGTGCTCCAAGTTTTGTGTGACCCACATTATGTGAGTAAAGGGGGGATGCCCAATAGCAGTATAGTCCACAAATAGAGGTACCATGTCTTGCCCACCGGAAGCTGACATAAGCTAATGATAGGCAGAGCACCCTGCTGTAAAGGCAGTTTCTGATATAGTCATAAAGAATAGGAACAGAAAAGATAGCAGAAACCCAAAGAACACATATCGATTTTTATCATATGACTCAATCATTATTTACGTTGGAAAGTATGTCATAAATCAATTTCATATGAACTACTAGTTCATACCACTTTCCGATAATTTGATTGGTTTGTTGACAAAAAGTGTGTTCTGATTGGCTGAATGGCAGCCTGAGCCGAGCCGCATCTCTAACTAAATGCAGGTCAAATTCTTGCGCGTCAATCAACGCGATGCCGAAATTCTCGCAATTATAATCTTGAAATATATAGTTTTGGACATTGTTATACGATAAATAGAATATGTAATTCGTATTTATCTAATAAACATACGATATAATGTCACAAACTGAGAACAGAATAGCGCACTATATCTTCGCGTGCATATTATTTCTGCTAGTTCACCAGGTGTAATTGGGCTTCCGGTGAAATGAAGTGACGTCACATTAACCTTTTGCTGCCGATGTCATATAGCTATTTAGTGATTTGTGTGCGTTTTGGACATCATAATCAATTTATAGGTGTCATATGATAAATAGAATATGTAATTCGTGTTTCTCTCATATGATATTTATGAAACTCGTCACGAATTTTCAGTTTTCTCTCGCCGGAGGCTCGAGAAAACTGAAAATTCTTAGACTTGTTTCATAAATATCATATGAGAGAAACACTCATTTCATATCCTCTATTTATCACATAATTTGGCCATAAAAGCAGTTTCATAATTATCGGTAATAGACACGTTTAATATCAGCGCGTGCGATGACGTCACGGCGTTCTTCAAATAACTTGCGATCGCTGTAGTTTATGATTGTTGTTTTCGATGAATATTTCGCGTTGCTTCGGGTTTATTTGATCATGTGACAAAAGGTATCTCATACTCGTCCTATTTTATACGTAATTTATCAACCTCGTCCTCTAAATTATATTTGAACCTCGGTAAACCTCGGCTCAAATCGAATTTAGTGAACTCGGTTGATAAATTCCGTATAAAATAGAAACTCATGTGAGATCCTCTATGTGTTATGATTTATGTTTAAAAGAAGAATTAATTTAAGCTTTGTATGACCCACAAAATATTATTTTGTATACTGTACTGTTACAGTATAATGTTTGCAAACTATGTTAAAAAACACGTATAAAGAGCTCGATTGATTCTGATAAAGAACAATTCTTGTGCTCTAACCATTATATAGATATATTAGATTGAAATGTAACGATAACAGCCATAACATGTGAGTGTTCTTACGTGTGTCATGTAAGTGTTCTTACATGTGTGCCAAATATTATCGACCACTTGTCGGCTCGATTTCCTAATAGACTCGTTTTCCCGAACATGGGATCTAGAGGATGCAATATGTGAGGGACTTAGTTATTTTGACGTGTTTATTTAGGTACTTTTAGTGCTATGTCTGGGACCTATATGGGTGAACTAATACCAGTATCCGTGGTTCCAGGAGACAGGAACTGACCGCAACACCACGTCAAATATCCCTCAAGCTGGTTGGTGAGACTAATATAGTCATAATGCCGCCATGTAATGTGTCTACATACAGTTCAATTACTCCTATACGCCCGGAAGTCTTGCATAATTATCGAATCGTTTCGCAAATAAACCTGTGATAGCGAGGGTTTTGGAGACGGTGTGATGTAATTTTTCAACCTCTGGAGAGTCACATCAATATGAACGGCATCATTGTTGGACAACGTGTTATTCGTCTAGCTCGACTTGTGTCACCAAAACCCATGGTGTATTGTCTGGCTGTGTGTGAAATTAGATCTCGAAAAGATAATGTTATTGGCATCTGTATCTGTATTTGATGCGCGCAGGATCCGTTCGGATGTATAAGCGCGTGGGATGGGATGATTAGGACGTTTTGTTGTTTTCAGCTGGTTCTCCGTCCATTGTCATTTGGATGGATCGCATGCTGTCTTCTTCCAGAGTATTCCAGCCCTTGATTGTTTTAGGGAAGAATGAGTTTTTGAATTCTGTAGTCTGCGCGTCGATTAGTTCATAGGGTTTTGAGTTGTTACACTCCTGCGTAGAAACAAAGTTCTTTGATACGTACCCCTCGAACTTCCGAGCTTTGATTTTTCGACCCACTTTTTGTTTTGGTCTCAACAGGTCTTTGGTGTCGATAGCCGGGACCAGCCGGGCACAAGGGGGAACACTCCATCACCGCGCACCACGGATAGATGCGGACACCTCCGACTTCACCCCGAAGACTCTGGAGTACATCGAGCGGGAGTCTCCATCTGCCCCTCCAACAACAACAACAACAACAACAACGAAAAAAGCAAAAACAACATCCCTATTAATATACCGATATAGAAAAAGACAGAAGAGAAATTAGAATGCTGCAAGCCGAAATGAAATAATCTCTTTTAAAAGACAAAATGGAACATGAAGCGGGAATGAAAAAAATTAAAAGCAACAATGAGCACAAAATGTCAACTTCTTCCATGACCAACATCATCAACAACGGAACCGCCGACAAAAAAAAAGAGAGAGAAAAGAACCTATATGTGACTCGCCATATCAAATCCAGTCGTATACAAGTCGGGATTATTTTACCCTGTGCCAATGCATTCTCTTATATATGCGAGTCGACCATAGGTCGCCTCGCATATATAAGAGAATACATTGGCCTAACAATTTTTTATCATTTTTTTAAAATAAATGTTTCTTAAATTTTTTAGGACATAAAATAAAAAACATCCATTACCCTGCAGGGAGCCCCACACATATATAGAAGCATATAGAAGAGTGTCGTCTGCTCATGTTTGTCTGGGGCTCTGTATGGGTGAAATTATAAAATTGTTAAAGAATACAAGAAAAAAGTATTAAAATTGTAAAAAATTGTTAGGCCAATGCATTGGCACAGGGTAAAAAAAATCCCGACTTACGACTGGATTTGATATGGCGGGTCACATATATATATCAACAATTAACCACTTCGCCGCCTTCGTACCAACAGCCACCACTAACCTGATCGATCGTCATTGAAACTAAAAGTTAAGGTGAAGGAAATCGCAAATATCATTCCTAACATGGTGCCCCCGGTCTTCATTCCTAACATGGTGCCCCCGGTCTTCATTCCTAACATCGTGCCCCCGGTCTTCATTCCTATAACATCGTGCCCCCGGTCTTCATTCCTAACATCGTGCCCCCGGTCTGCATTCCTAACATCGTACCCCAGGTCTTCATTTCTAACATCGTGCCCCCGGTCTTCATTCCTAACATCGTGCCCGGTCTTCATTCCTAACATCGTGCCCCCGTCTTCATTCCTAACATCGTGCCCCCGGTCTTCATTCCTAACATCGTGCCCCCGGTCTTCATTCCTATAACATCGTGCCCCCGGTCTTCATTCCTAACATCGTGCCCGGTCTTCATTCCTAACATCGTGCCCCCGGTCTTCATTCCTAACATCGTGCCCCCGGTCTTCATTCCTAACATCGTGCCCCCGGTCTTCATTCCTAACATCGTGCCCCCGGTCTTCATTCCTAACATCGTGCCCCCGGTCTTCATTCCTAACATCGTGCCCCCGGTCTTCATTCCTATAACATCGTGCCCCCGGTCTTCATTCCTAACATCGTGCCCCCGGTCTGCATTCCTAACATCGTACCCCAGGTCTTCATTCCTAACATCGTGCCCCCGTCTTCATTCCTAACATCGTGCCCCCGTCTTCATTCCTAACATCGTGCCCCCGGTCTTCATTCCTAACATCGTGCCCCCGGTCTTCATTCCTAACATCGTGCCCCCGGTCTTCATTCCTAACATCGTGCCCCCGGTCTTCATTCCTAACATCGTGCCCCCGGTCTTCATTCCTAACATCGTGGCCCCGGTCTTCATTCCTATAACATCGTGCCCCCGGTCTTCATTCCTAACATCGTGCCCCCGGTCTGCATTCCTAACATCGTACCCCAGGTCTTCATTCCTAACATCGTGCCCCCGTCTTCATTCCTAACATCGTGCCCCCGTCTTCATTTCTAACATCGTGCCCCCGGTCTTCATTCCTAACATCGTGCCCCCGGTCTTCATTCCTAACATCGTGCCCCCGGTCTTCATTCCTAACATCGTGCCCCCGGTCTTCATTCCTAACATCGTGCTCCGGTCTTCATTCCTAACATCGTGCTCCGGTCTGCATTCCTAACATCGTGCCCCGGTCTTCATTCATAACATCGTGCCCCCGGTCTTCATTCCTAACATCGTGCCCCCGGTCTTCATTCCTAACATCGTGCTCCGGTCTTCATTCCTAACATCGTGCCCCCGGTATTCATTCCTAACATCGTGCCCCCGGTATTCATTCCTAACATCGTGCCCCCGGTATTCATTCCTTACATCGTGCCCCCGGTCTTCATTCCTAACATCGTGCCCCCGGTCTTCATTCCTAACATCGTGCCCCCGGTCTTCATTCCTAACATCGTGCTCCGGTCTTCATTCCTAACATCGTGCCCCCGGTCTTCATTCCTAACATCGTGCCCCCGGTATTCATTCCTTACATCGTGCCCCCGGTCTTCATTCCTAACATCGTGCCCCCGGTCTTCATTCCTAACATCGTGCTCCGGTCTTCATTCCTAACATCGTGCCCCCGGTATTCATTCCTAACATCGTGCCCCCGGTATTCATTCCTTACATCGTGCCCCCGGTCTTCATTCCTAACATCGTGCTCCGGTCTTCATTCCTAACATCGTGCCCCCGGTATTCATTCCTAACATCGTGCCCCCGGTATTCATTCCTTACATCGTGCCCCCGGTCTTCATTCCTAACATCGTGCCCCCGGTCTTCATTCCTAACATCGTGCCCCCGGTCTTCATTCCTAACATCGTGCTCCGGTCTTCATTCCTAACATCGTGCCCCCGGTCTTCATTCCTAACATCGTGCTCCGGTCTTCATTCCTAACATCGTGCCCCCGGTCTTCATTCCTAACATCGTGCTCCGGTCTTCATTCCTAACATCGTGCCCCCGGTCTTCATTCCTAACATCGTGCCCCCGGTCTTCATTCCTAACATCGTGCTCCGGTCTTCATTCCTAACATCGTGCCCCCGGTCTTCATTCCTAACATCGTGCTCCGGTCTTCATTCCTAACATCGTGCTCCGGTCTTCATTCCTAACATCGTGCTCCGGTCTTCATTCCTAACATCGTGCCCCCGGTCTTCATTCCTAACATCGTGCCCCCGGTCTTCATTCCTAACATCGTGCTCCGGTCTTCATTCCTAACATCGTGCCCCCGGTCTTCATTCCTAACATCGTGCTCCGGTCTTCATTCCTAACATCGTGCTCCGGTCTTCATTCCTAACATCGTGCCCCCGGTCTTCATTCCTAACATCGTGCCCCCGGTCTTCATTCCTAACATCGTGCCCCCGGTATTCATTCCTAACATCGTGCTCCGGTCTTCATTCCTAACATCGTGCCCCCGGTCTTCATTCCTAACATCGTGCCCCCGGTCTTCATTCCTAACATCGTGCCCCCGGTCTTCATTCCTAACATCGTGCCCCCGGTCTTCATTCCTAACATCGTGCCCCCGGTCTTCATTCCTAACATCGTGCCCCCGGTCTTCATTCCTAACATCGTGCCCCCGGTCTTCATTCCTAACATCGTGCTCCGGTCTTCATTCCTAACATCGTGCCCCCGGTCTTCATTCCTAACATCGTGCTCCGGTCTTCATTCCTAACATCGTGCTCCGGTCTTCATTCCTAACATCGTGCCCCCGGTCTTCATTCCTAACATCGTGCCCCCGGTCTTCATTCCTAACATCGTGCTCCGGTCTTCATTCCTAACATCGTGCCCCCGGTCTTCATTCCTAACATCGTGCTCCGGTCTTCATTCCTAACATCGTGCCCCGATCTTCATTCCTAACATCGTGCCCCGGTCTTCATTCCTAACATCGTGCCCCCCGTCTTCATTCCTAACATCGTGCTCCGGTCTTCATTCCTAACATCGTGCTCCGGTCTTCATTCCTAACATCGTGCCCCCGGTCTTCATTCCTAACATCGTGCCCCGGTCTTCATTCCTAACATCGTGCTCCGGTCTTCATTCCTAACATCGTGCCCCCGGTCTTCATTCCTAACATCGTGCTCCGGTCTTCATTCCTAACATCGTGCCCCGATCTTCATTCCTAACATCGTGCCCCGGTCTTCATTCCTAACATCGTGCTCCGGTCTTCATTCCTAACATCGTGCCCCCGGTCTTCATTCCTAACATCGTGCCCCGGTCTTCATTCCTAACATCGTGCTCCGGTCTTCATTCCTAACATCGTGCCCCCGGTCTTCATTCCTAACATCGTGCTCCGGTCTTCATTCCTAACATCGTGCCCCGATCTTCATTCCTAACATCGTGCCCCGGTCTTCATTCCTAACATCGTGCCCCCGGTCTTCATTCCTAACATCGTGCTCCGGTCTTCATTCCTAACATCGTGCTCCGGTCTTCATTCCTAACATCGTGCCCCCGGTCTTCATTCCTAACATCGTGCCCCGGTCTTCATTCCTAACATCGTGCTCCGGTCTTCATTCCTAACATCGTGCCCCCGGTCTTCATTCCTAACATCGTGCTCCGGTCTTCATTCCTAACATCGTGCCCCGATCTTCATTCCTAACATCGTGCCCCGGTCTTCATTCCTAACATCGTGCCCCCCGTCTTCATTCCTAACATCGTGCCCCCGGTCTTCATTCCTAACATCGTGCTCCGGTCTTCATTCCTAACATCGTGCTCCGGTCTTCATTCCTAACATCGTGCCCCCGGTCTTCATTCCTAACATCGTGCCCCGGTCTTCATTCCTAACATCGTGCCCCGGTCTTCATTCCTAACATCGTGCTCCGGTCTTCATTCCTAACATCGTGTCCCCGGTCTTCATTCCTAACATCGTGCCCCCGGTCTTCATTCCTAACATCGTGCCCCCGGTCTTCATTCCTAACATCGTGCCCCGGTCTTCATTCCTAACATCGTGCCCCCGGTCTTCATTCCTAACATCGTGCCCCCGGTCTTCATTCCTAACATCGTGCTCCGGTCTTCATTCCTAACATCGTGCCCCCGGTCTTCATTCCTAACATCGTGCCCCGGTCTTCATTCCTAACATCGTGCTCCGGTCTTCATTCCTAACATCGTGCCCCCGGTCTTCATTCCTAACATCGTGCTCCGGTCTTCATTCCTAACATCGTGCCCCGGTCTTCATTCCTAACATCGTGCCCCGGTCTTCATTCCTAACATCGTGCCCCCGGTCTTCATTCCTAACATCGTGCCTCCGGTCTTCATTCATAACATCGTGCCTCCGGTCTTCATTCCTAACATCGTGCTCCGGTCTTCATTCCTAACATCGTGCCCCCGGTATTCATTCCTAACATCGTGCCCCCGGTCTTCATTCCTAACATTGTGCCCCCGGTCTTCATTCCTAACATCGTGCCCCCGGTATTCATTCCTAACATCGTGCCCCCGGTATTCATTCCTTACATCGTGCCCCCGGTCTTCATTCCTAACATCGTGCCCCCGGTCTTCATTCCTAACATCGTGCCCCCGGTCTTCATTCCTAACATCGTGCTCCGGTCTTCATTCCTAACATCGTGCCCCCGGTCTTCATTCCTAACATCGTGCTCCGGTCTTCATTCCTAACATCGTGCCCCCGGTCTTCATTCCTAACATCGTGCCCCCGGTCTTCATTCCTAACATCGTGCCCCCGGTATTCATTCCTAACATCGTGCCCCCGGTCTTCATTCCTAACATCGTGCCCCCGGTCTTCATTCCTAACATCGTGCCCCCGGTCTTCATTCCTAACATCGTGCCCCCGCGGTCTTCATTCCTAACATCGTGCCCCCGGTCTTCATTCCTAACATCGTGCTCCGGTCTTCATTCCTAACATCGTGCCCCCGGTCTTCATTCCTAACATCGTGCCCCCGGTCTTCATTCCTAACATCGTGCCCCCGGTATTCATTCCTAACATCGTGCCCTCGGTCTTCATTCCTAACATCGTGCCCCCGGTCTTCATTCCTAACATCGTGCCCCCGGTCTTCATTCCTAACATCGTGCCCCCGCGGTCTTCATTCCTAACATCGTGCCCCGGTCTTCATTCCTAACATCGTGCCCCCGGTCTTCATTCCTAACATCGTGCCCCCGGTCTTCATTCCTAACATCGTACCCCGGTCTTCATTCCTAACATCGTGCCCCGGTCTTCATTCCTAACATCGTGCCCCCGGTCTTCGACCGAAACAACTCAACTACCTACCGGTACAATCCAGAGAAAATACATTTGTTTCCCCTTAATTTGGGAATTTTCTAACTGATACCTCACCATTTTTCAACTGGTTGGAAATTTCCAACAGACGGCAATTTCAGTCTAAAACGTCGACTGTATGTGGGAAAATATTCGGATCTTCGAAGTGCTGTCGCGGAAGGATAGAACGAGAGGCTCTTGCGCATTTGTAAATATGGAACAGCAATAACACTGTACTTCTGTGAACAAGCGTGTAATAAAAGGGGTATCTGATTATGAGCAGTGAAAGATATTGTCAGTATGCTAGCCACATTGCACATGGATGTACAGAGATTGACCTCGATTGAACAATACTACACCGATCCCATCTCGCGACAATGAGGTTTCGCGAGACCACCATGCGGAATCCACACTTGGAACAACGCGACTATTAGGGTGGTCCAGACCAGAGGCCAACATTTTGCCATATGTGAATATTAAAAGTCTATTCGACTGCATGTCCGCACTGACCAGTGAACCACTGTGGAATTCAAAGGTTTACCATTTCGAAAACCACACCGCAATATGACTTGCTAGTCAAAGAAGTGTCAGTGTCGAATAACAGAATCTGGCGAAAAGAGCACGCGAGCCAAGAATTCTTTAGAGTCAATGTTTAATGGGCATGCGTGAACAGAATCATGTTTGACACGCGAAGTTAATAACTACACGCTGACAGATGCCTATTTTGACTGTTGATATCTGCTACTTATTTTCATAAATCCTCAAATGCCCAGAACGATTTTTTAGAAGAAAGAATGAGATGGTCTTGTATTCCTGTGACCACCGAGAAATGTTGATGAAAAGTCCTACGATAGGTGTTCCGTACTCATTTCGTTTATATATTGCTTTGTTGAACGATATATCCACCAGATGTGTCTCAACTGATATCCAGGATTCCATTTGTAGAGATTAAGATCGAGTACACCACAGAGCGTGGCTTAACTCGCCCGTTGTTTACTCATAATAATTTATATAAACGCTATAGGGCATATGGCAAAATACGTCCGTGGAAATTCCAACCGAGGGCCATAACTCTGGTGAAAATTGGCGGGCGGAACCCAAATTCGAACTTGACCTGTATTTTAGGGTATAATAAACTCACATATACCTAACGTAGTTCCAGTCAGTTCAGACTTACTAACATTATCATTCGCGAAAGCGAAAATTTACCAAATGTAATTCCATTCAGTTTAGACTTACTAAAGTTATCATCCGGAAAAGGAAAATTTAGAGCGCAAATTCCAATAAACAGGGAGATAACCAGGGTTCGCGCTGCCACTTGCCACATTTGCCAATGGCAAAAATAATTCACATTTGGCCAAAAATATTTTCATTTGGCAAAAGTTTTGGCAAGTCACATTTTAATTCCTCAAGCAATTTTGACAAATATTGGTCAATCAATACCATTAATTTCAGGATACTCTTACATCGTAATTATATTAGTGGTGTTTTCTAAGGTTGAGGGACAGTTAACGCCTCTATTTAGATGCAGTTAATCTCATAGCATTAGTACTGATGGTTGGAGGGATTACTAATCCTCCTGTGATGTGCCCTACTGAAGGAGAAACCGTTCTACCATTGTATTGTTCGGTGATTGGCTTATTGTTGTATGATAAACCACAATAGAGAGGCGAGTATTTATAATTATTAACTAACTGCCTTCTATCGATATCAAAAGTCGTTCAAACCGCGAGTGTCGAAACATAAGACTTGATAAAAATGGTACTATCAGGGATAACATTTGGCAATTGCTCAAATAATTTGGCAAAAAATATTTTTATTTGGCAAATTATTTGGCAAAAGTAAATTTCGGTCCAGCGCGGACCCTGGAGATAACTCTGGTGAAAATTGGCGGACGGAACCCGGATTCGAACTTGACCTGTATTTTGTGCTATAAACCCACATGACAGAATTCATTCCATTCAGTTGTGACTATCTAAAGTTATCACCCGGAAACTTTAACAGCGAACGAATTAATTTGTCTTGCTGTTTATAATAATGGTGAAGTTTGATTTAAGGATTATATTAGGAGACCTCACTTTTTACCTTGAAATTTGGGTGACTTGTTTGGACCACTTGGCAATTGTTTTTTTCAGACATTTGTGCTCATGTTGTGTCCAGAACAATTTATTTTGGCAAAAAATATAGCTATATTCAGAAATACCAGCTACACTATTTGATGAATATTACATTGGATAGATAGATAGTTTATTGAAAAAGTGCATACAATAATATTAAGGTGTATACAGCTAAAGATATGGATAATTACAGTGACACAATATATATTTTGTTTAAATTGTCCAGATCAGGGTTAGTGTAATGTATATGTATGGCTATACAGCTCATTATACAACACACTAACCCCGCTAACCCCGAGTTGGGTTTACTTTGCCTGGAGTGGACGTAGCTACAAATTGTGCTGTCTTCCCGTCCTCCCCATCGGTGAGAAATTGATGATATTTTAAGGAAATAATCGGAGCCCGTTTATCCTTATCAAAGACGTAGCTTCTCCATACTGTCACAGTTATACACCATTGTAATTATATTTTACGTCGAGAACTGACATTATGTTATCACATTTATTGTCGATCATAATTTTGTCAGATTTAGTTAAAGGTACTCAATCCGATAAAACTCCTCTCAATTACTATTTCAATGGCTTCGGGGGTCAAAAATATTTGATTCGAGTCGAGGAAGTCACCCATCAAAGCTCAGATTTGTTAGATATCGATTTTAGAAATCTATTATTTTTCATTATCGGGAATACTTTCTGGCCCAGAACACAGTCAAAATTGCGTTATTGTTACCAGTTGATTTTAGAGTTATCCATCCTTGTCTGTTTGAATAGTGTTTTGGTGTACACATCTCGAGCAGATTACGAAATTGAATGCAATTATTAGTACTCATCTCGAGAAAATAACAAATTTCAAAAATCAATATCTAATAACTCTGAGCTTTGTTTGATGGGTTCCTCGACTCGAATCAAATATGTTTTACCCCCAAAGCCAAAGAAATAGTAATATAGGACCCTCTGATCGGATTGTTGTTGTTGGAATCTGTTGAGATGGGGACCCTCTGATCGGATTGAGTACCTTTAATTTGCAACATCTCAAATGAATCCATATTTCAGAAATGGCAAAACAATTTCTCTTATGTTATATAAACTTAGTTACATAATTTTAGAACAAGTGCTCTTTGCTGGCATGATTGAAATTCAGATATAAAATCCTGGGGAAAAAATATTACGAAATTCGAAAAACATATCGAGCAAACACAGCAGGCAGGAGTAGTGGAGTAGATTAAGTCAAATTTTCAAGGCAATTGTTCAAATTGTGACTAAAGCATGAAACTTTGCACATATGTACATATTCACATACTTGTTGATACTAGATATGGAGCCACGCTGAAATTTTACTATAACCCCTCTTTTAAAGGGGTACTGTACGCCAATTTCAATAAATTCCCGGTAACAATTGCGATCTAATATCAATATTATATTTTAAAATAACGTATTTGAGTCGACGATGTCCACTGAAAACGTTCCGGTTAACAGGCTATCATAAAAGTCAAATTGAATTATTTAATATAAATGAATTTATGGCTGGAGTCATAAAATGGCGAATTATGCCATTACGAGTTACCGTTCTTGAAATCTCACATGTTGGGTGTCTTTTATCGACGGCCGTTTACGACGAACATTATTGAGTTGCGAACAAAACATGTTATATGCAAAAGGAAGTCCCGCTATACCCAATTTGGGGAAAAAAGAGAAGAAACAAGATTCATAAAGCGTCAAGTATTTTTATAGGGGGTGAGATTGTTCGATGGAAGATATTGCAGGCATCAATTGAACTTCCGGTTCATCCTGCAACCTGCGTCTTCTCCGGTGAAGGTCAAAAACATGGCGCGTAGTTTGAAATCGTAATATTTTTATTTCCAAGATCAATATTTTCGTCGCTAAATTAGGTTTATACGAAACTCATATAACACAAACACAATCTAACTTGAAAGTTATGTCAATGGGAGTAAATACAAAAAATTGCCTATCTCTGTGTACAGTACCCCTTTAAGGGGTTTTCCGAATTTAAAGAGCGTTTCTGCTTATACAATTTTTTAAATGTCGCAATTAATCTTTCCATGAAATATGCGATTTAAAATTTTGCATATACAGTAAGTATGACTCTAAGAGATATAATGCCACATTTTTTTAGGGTAAAGTTGGAACTCCCGTCAAGATGGCCGTCAAAATGGTAGCCGTAAGTGGAAAATTTGAATTGTTTTCACTAATATCTTCTAGATCAGTTTCTGCTGTATGGAACTGGTTCAGAATGGTGACCTTATTTTTGTATTATTCATATTATTTTACCAAAAGTCACCGGTAGGATTCTAGTCATATTTTAACAAGAAATGGACATACTTGTGCAAACTAAGTGAGGCATACCATGACTTATGAATATTTCAACTAAATGGAACCAAAATTGTCACTTGTTCTTAAAATGGCTGCCAAAATGGCGACCAAAACCTGGGAAATGGTAAATATTGGCCCAGCATGCCATGAATCGCTTACAATTTGTGGTCGATGAATAAAATTGGCTATTCTGTCTTAAATACTTTAAATTCTAACATTTCTGATGCACATTGTTAAGTGTTACTAATGTAACCACTGACATTACCAGACTTATTGGATTTTTCTATCAAAAACTTGACATCAGAATTGGAAAAAAATACTTTTCTGGTTTGGGCCATTTATTCAAGTAACAATTACCGGAGGATAATATGAGAACCTCCCTCGCGTATGACTGGCGGATAATATGAACCTCCACCTGGTATGACCGGTGGATAATATGTTCATATGAGAACCTCCCCGTGTATGACCGGCGGATAATAAAAATTATGTTCATATGAGAACCTCCCCCGCGTATGACCGGCAGATAATATGTTCATATGAGAACCTCTCCCGCGTATGACCAGCAGATAATATGAGAACTTCCACCGCGTATGACTGGCGGACACATAATTTTTTAAGTCTATAAGCACTATTTGATTTGAATATTCTTTCGAGCAGTCTGACCATTGACATATTCATGCATTCAAACCAGTTAATTTATTTTGTAATCGCCGGACACCGGCTTCCGGCCTGGGCTTTTAATCAAAACTAAAATAAAAAATAAGTGTGAATTATAACAAATGAAAAGCGCAAATACCTTTTAAAGATTAATGTCTTCTGATACATGGTGTATATTCGTATTTTGTGGATGAAGTGCTGCTAAGAACGGCTTAGTTGGAACGATAGAAGTGCTTCAGTCGGCCATTCTATTTTTTACGAGAAAAGTAGCGCTCTTTCTTGGAGCGAATTTCTGCAACAATTTCACCCCGTATAGTGGACCCATTTGGAAAAAAATACATTCACTGTGTCTAATCCTACATTTTGATATACTATACGCCCCATTATATTGAATATACTAGCTGAAATCGATCCTGTAATTGTAAACATCGAGTCTATTTTTAGCTGTTTTATCGGCGCGTGTTTGCGTGTTCGCCATTACAATATTCGCACTAAAACAGCCATATTGTAGCTAAAAACGAGTGCGCAGTATTCCACTGCGTTATTTGATACCTAAAACTTGTTGTTTGCTAGCGTATTCATCGAGAAATCTAAATTCTAAACATTAATGTCGAACGCAGTTTTTCGTGTTTGTGGCATTTTATGTTAGGTCAGTTGTCGACCGAATAATGTAACTTCCGGTGTCCGGTCAGTGGCGTGGTTAATATGTGTGGATAGGGCGAATGTGGGCCTTTCGTTAGACACCAAAATGAGCCCCATACGCCCTGAATTCCTCGAGATATCGGCCGTCCTACGCAATTTGAAATTCTGTCCCGCAGATTGTCGTTTTGTCCCATATCCCATCCCATCCCGCAGATTGTCATGTCCCCTATTTTAGCCGTTTTGACGAAAACCCTTATGAACGCGTTATGCCATTTAAAGAAATCAATTAGATTCGTCTTGAATTAAATGCGACGTTTGTTTCAACAGACGAATTATGAATTAAACTCGAGTTTAATTCGAATTGAATTCGAGTCGTCGGTAGTGCGACGTTTGTTCCAAGGGTTAGGGTGAATTTAGACTAACAAACTAACTAACAAAACCCGAAACATGGCAACGAGAATTTCGACACTCCTGGTGCCTTGCTCTGGCAAAAATGAATGCGCAGTGCAATCCAGGAGAGATAACCCAATACTATCCGTGTTATGGATTGTTTGAATACAGATCAGACGCTGACGCAGTTGCCCTTCGTTTAGACAAACCTTCAGACAATCAGTCTGGTAAATGCACCTACTGGTAATTCATCGGGATACATATCGATCGTTAAAGGTACTCAATCCGATCAGAGGGTCCACATATCAAGATACAACAACATTTCTTCAAAATACGCTTTAGTTATCAGAATCGATTTATTGTAACAAAATAATTCTAACCACTATTAACTATGGTATCAAATTTCCCAAAACTTGTTATCAACATATGGCCGTATATATTATCAATAAAGTATCACGATATTTGACCGTATTACCACTTGATATTAGAGTTATCCATCTTCGTCCGCCGTTTTGTCCGAGACCATCCGTTTGACCACGTCTTTCTGGGCCACATATATTATTACACATCTAGAGAAATAACAAACTTCAAAGATCGACATCTGATCACTCTGAGCTTTGATGGTGGGTTGCTCGAATATTTTTTACCCCCGAAGCCAAAGAAATAGTAATTTAGTGGCGTTTATTCGGATTGAGTACCTTTAAAGACTATACCTTAAAAGCGTTCAAAGCATATAGCCCCAGTTTACGGTACAGATAATAAACAAATATGACATATTAAAGTGATGTGAAACACTCCAGTATGGTGATCAAATAGAAATGGAGAATACTCTTGTTCAAAGTAGTAATTCTTTCAAATAGTATATCCAAATTGACAACACACACCGTCATTCTTATATATGAATTAAATGCAGTGACTCTCAATGACGAAATCGCTTTCGTTAGTTTATCGCCGATAGATGCGTCCCGAATCGAGTAGTAAATATTTACAATTGATCGTAGTTCTGACGATGTTTTCTATGGAGTGGTATGGTCGATTTGCTTAAAAATTTCGGCGATGTTAGTAGAATGTTACATTCCTCCAGTTGTCATATAGCGCCTGAATACTAACTTATCAGTTTCACGCACCGAACAAGTCCATAATATACAGTCAGTGTTGTAAATATCATGGCGGGGTAAGTTGGTTATTGTTCTCGATAAAGCCCGTATGAGTATTTGACCGCAACAAAGCCGTCGTAAATTTAGAATTGAGATCGCCACGCGGCTAATTTCAAGCATGTATAGTGGTCTCCTTTTATGTCCAGCACAAATGCATCAAATTACACAGATTGCACATGCCCCCAAACGGCTTACTAAACCCTATTATAACTTTCAACGTTATCTTTGTACGTAAACGAAACGCTCTTTAGTATGAAGTAGATAACAAATAACGCTCTTTATTGTAAAACGCAGAGAACCACTCTCGTTTTGGCAAGTCGTTGCAACTTACAGACAGTCTAACATCTCACCCTAGCCCAGATAGACTCTTATATCCCACTCACATGATGCGACCCCCCCCCCCCCCACTATACTATGTCCGGGGACTAAATAACTTACAGACAGTCTAACCTCTAACCCTAGCCCAGATAGTGTCGTATATCCCAATCACATGATGTGACCCCCCCCCCCACTATACTATGTCCGGGGACTAAATAAATAGTCGAAGAGGACGAAGACCTAAAAATCATGTAAATGTAATTGGTCGGAGAGTAATTTATTTGACCCCCGACGAAATTTCTGCGAGATGATTTGTGTGTTGAAGTGTATTGTTACACATTTTCAGTTTATCAAACTGTTTACAGCCCCACAATGGTGTGGGGATAAATTTACATCCCTTACCAAGTATAGAAATGAAATTAGCAGGTAACATCCAAGAAATAACGAGAGGCCGATCACGATCGGCAGATGTTTAACGGTTTAACCCATACCTTGGCGGTAGTGATTAGCTATTTTCAGCTAGGAATCTAAAAACCATAACATTCAATGTTAATCTTCAAAGATTAGAACAAGTTTTTTTTAAATAGCTTCATTGCTATGTGGTATATATGTGGCTAAAAATAACTCTAAATCAATAAGACAACATGATCACTGTTCTCTCTACTGCAGTTAAATTAATAGTAAGCTACTTGGGTTATTATCAAATCTGTTCAATTCTTAGTTGAAAAAGGGCCATAACTCTGGTATAACAAATAGGATCTAACCCATATTCAAACGCGATCTGTATTTTAAGTTGAGAAACTCACATACCAAATTTGGTTCCCATCTGATGAAAAATGGTTGATTTATCGAAGCATGTGTGAATTCTTTGTCAAAGGGCCATAACTCCATTAAAAAAAATAAGATGAAACTCATATTCGAACTCTATCTGTATGTTGGGCTGAGAAACTCATATACCAAATTTGGTTCCAATCAGATAAACGAGAGGCCGATCACGATCGGCAGATGTTAACCCATACCTTGGTGATACCGATTAGCTATTTTAATAAATCCTTACACCAACCTTTTCAAAAGTTTCAACAATTCACACCTTACTATTAAGGTCACAAGTGGAATCAGACTTATTGGGCACCTTGCTTACATACACACAATAGGAACACGGATGTGGCATTCGATTTCAACCTATTAGGTCACTCCAACACAGATATGTCTCATAGAGTGATAAAGCTAATTAAGCTCAATCCATAGTCAGAGAGAAGCACCATAGCAGTTAAAGACAAAATAGGTAAGACATTAAGTAGATAAACATCATAGCAACTCCATTTATTTGCTTATTACATTGGAATGTGAGACATAGCATATTACATTTTTTTTTATTGTAATTTTTTTCTATTATGTTTTGTGTTAGCTGCATATTAAAAATTCATAGGATCATTTAGATGGGAGAAAAGGGTTAATATTCCCATTCAAAAACCAATCAATACCTGAACAACTATACAAGTGAGGGATGTATATACCTGGATATAAAATGATTGATAATGATTGGAAATAAAATGTTTTAATGCAGAATTTTCAGATAGCTAGAGGTAGGATATGAGATTGGTCAGATTGAAAATATTAGATTCATTACATTGGATAGCATACTGTATGACTATGGGATGGGGTGGGTTAATTTTCTTCTAAGCTGATCATTGGAAAGATATAATGTATGTAAACAGCGGAATATAATTAAAGTTATGGTTAATATTTTCAAAACCAATCAATCGATACCAAAATCTATACAGGTGAAGAATGTGTCATCATTAACATGGATGCAATTATTTATATAGTGATCATGTGAAAAATATTTAGTTATCACATTGAGTTAACATGATAGGTGGAGGATGTTAATATGTTTAACCAAATAAACCAAAGGACCCTCACTATGGAGGTTAGGGTTGTGTTATCATAAACTATGCCAAGAACTATAAACATAATCAATGGAAATATTTGAGTTATGAAATCGGATAGAATGGGGTTAATCTTACCCAAACTAATGAACTGATAAAACACAAAAAATCTATAAAAAGCATGTCATTGGATTTACAAACCCATACAATAAGTCAGTCTCTAATGTCATGAACCTGTTTCAACAAATGGGTTAACTTAATATTGCACAGAAAACAGAACTGGACCAGAGAGTCATCAATTACAGTTTTGACAGATTTTATCAACAGACTCAGCTAGCCATGCTATCTATCTATCTATCTAGTGTCCAGCTAAACGTAACTCACTGCCAATAATACACTCTCTGTGTTATGAGAAGTTCTCTTCTAAGCTCACAGTGAAGGCATTAATTGCATTATCAGTTACTTGATTTTTTTTAAATGGCCATAACTCTGTTAAAATATACCGGATCAAACTCAAATGAACAATATTTAAGTCAACACTACCTGGATGAATTCTATTTAAAAACAAGAGCAGAAAGGGTTAACAAAACGATACCAAAATCCATACAGATGAAGAATGTGTTAAGAAAGACCTAGGTAAGAAATATGAGGCAGATCAGAATGAATATGTTCAACTTATTGCATCGGATAGCATGTGTGTGAAGGGTTAATAATTTTCTAAACCAATCAACCTATCGATAACAAAAACTATACAGGTGAGGGGTGTGTCATCATAAACCTACATATCAAATATGAACATAATCGGACAAAAAAAACTTTGGTTATAGCATCGGATAGCACATGCCCATGTGTGGATGCAAAGCGTTAATAATTTCTAAACTGATCAACCAATCGATACCAAAAACTATACAGGTGAGGGGTGTGTCATCATAAACATGCACATGAAATTTGAACACGATCCGATAAAAAATACTTGAGTAATTGAATCGGATAGCAAGTGTCTACGGACAGACAGACAGACGGATGGACGAACGACGGATGGTTGATCCGGATGTCGGCATTATGTGTACCATACATGGTATGGGTACACATAAAAAGCATAAAGCGATGCAGGTCGAATGTATGCATTTGTGTATGATAACCGATGTTTTTGTACGTTTGCAGGGACATGACAAGATGTGGGATGGGACAGGATGCGGTATATACAGAACAAGAAAACCAATGTCAGAAATGGTAACGCTCCCAAGATCATATATTATATACCTATGATTGTAATTATAGAATATAAAATTTATTGGTTTCACGAATGACCAACTCATAATTCCGTTAAAACAACTAATCCTTCAAATTATTACAACAACTATATACGGCTTATCACTGAAGGTTTCTCATGCATCTCACCAGAATTCCCAACTACACATTATACCGGACTCGGCCTCCGGGTCACAGTTCGACTTTTAATCCGTCCCAAAAATTCCCATTTCTATAAATAAAATGCCCATGGCATATGTACCAAGAATCAGCGAAACATTATACATGCGGAGCACGAATTGACAATGTCCGGAATAGGATTTGTAATTACGTGGGACGGCTGATATCTCAAACAATATAGCATGTAGAGGGCTCATGTTGGTGTCTATAACGAAATCCCGATATTCGCCGCCAAACAATGGTATTAACCCTGCCACCGGATGTTTTATTACTCGGCCATAAACTGACCTACCCTAAAATTGCACGTGGTACAGCTGCAGAAATGCAAAAAAACAAAATTTGAACCAGTCTTTTGCGGTAAGATTTACCATGTATGTTCGTTATTGACCATCCAAACTCATGACGGCTTTCATGATATGATATCACTAAATGAATATATGATATCACAAAATCGAATACATGATATCATTAAATATTTTATTATATTAAAAAATCTAATATATGATATCACTAATTCCAATTTATGATACACAGCAATATCTGCATAGTACACAGTTACCAAGGATACACACGTAGAAACTATACAATCGCTAGAAGCAGAATCTCGCTAATATTATCTTCCAAAATATGTGATAATTCCTTGCATATGTTATATTAAATGAAGAATACAGCAGTCACAAACATTACAGCCCAATGAAAACAAATGTTGATTGTCCACTCCAGCAGGGGCCAATCAGCATGAGTTAGGCCACAGTGTTATGCGATATGGTGGTCAGTTTTAACTTGGTCATGAACCCATTACCCAGAACTCATCTCAGCCCAGTTTTTCATTGATCAACAGGCATGACATGAAAATTCTCAAAAATTGAAAATTATTTATGGGTAGTTGCCTTTCTATATGAAAATAATCATTAAATTTCACAAAACAAGAATAGTTAAGTCTCCGCTCATGATCTTCAGATATGATATCATCGATATATGAACTGCACTTTTGAAATAAATCTATTTTACAGAAGTTCTTGGTACCTGAAAACAGTGAAAATTTAAATATTTGTCATTTTATTAATTATATTAAAAGTGAAGTAAATGTAGTTATAACATCCAATGGGTGCATGGTTCTTAAATATTGTGTCACTATAATCACTTGTACCAAATTTCAAAAAGAAATTCCTGAGATTTTGAGAAAATCCATTTTAAAATACCAGGAAATTTTGTCCAAATGTGCATCTGACCCTTTGGAAAGGTTCAAGTTATGAAAGCGATGTTACATGTATAGTTTTATTTTTTTTTTCCAAATAGATCTCTTGTGTATACAATAACAATAGTAAAGTAATAAATTCACAATAATGTTAACATCTGAATAGAAAACATGATTAGAAACAACACCACAAAAATGATTTTTTTTCACAGAATCATATTATTGATGAACTTCATTATCACCAAAGAAAAGTGGCAATGGGTACAGAGGCTTTCAAAAGTAACATCTGCTAATTCAACACTCGTCTGCTACTAATATGAAATGTTCTATCATATTTATAACTAGATTTCTAAAATGTGTTATTCCACCTCTGTACAATCTTTCTGTAGTAGTGAACGATGTCAGTTAGCCAGTACATTTTTATCATGCAAGTATAAGTTACAGGCCCCAATATTTAAATAATATTTAATATGCAATAAAAGGTCAGCCGACCACAGTGTCCCCCGAAAACGTGGCAAGTCGACGCCGCTTTGTTAAAGAAATTTAAAAAAATGTTGAAATGTTCTAAGTCGAAAGGGTTAATAATTCCGTAAAGAAATAATTTTTCCGTCATCTATATACATGTTGCACATGCACATCTCCAATATGTGGGTAACAATACTCTGAAGTTTCAAATATCTATGATCAAAACTGTAGGAGGAGTTGATTACACCATGAAGGTACCCTCATACAGAAAATTATAAAAATAAAATTTCAAAGTCGAAAGGCCCATAACTCTGGGAAAAATGATTGGATCAGACTCAAATTCGAACTTGACCTGTATTTTAATATGAACGACCCACAAAAAAAAACAGAATTTCCAATTAAACAATCCAAACTTGAGTTATCACCTGGAAACCAAAGAAAAAACATGAAAAATTGAATTTTCTAAGTCGAAAAAAGTTCATAACTCTAGGAAAAATCTTCGGATCAAACTCAAATTTGAACTCAACCTGTATCTTGATATGATTGATCCACATAAAAACAGAATTTGCAATTAAAGATCCAAACTTGAGATATCATCCGGAAACCGAAAAAGTGAGAAATTTTCTAAGTAAAAAAAAAGTTGAAAAAAGGGATATAACTCCATAAAATAACATACTGGAGTTATAACTCCGGATGGACGGATGGATGGATGGACGGGATGCATGGACGCACGGACGGGACGTACGGACGGAAACGGCTGATTACAATAGTCCCCCACAAATAAATTTGTCGGGGGACAATAATAGTAGAATAAAAGTTAATGGAACCCTGTAGTATAAGTCGAAACTGATTCCAGACTTCCCCCAGTGCAATTTGAGCAGAAGATCCAATCCTGTGTCCCCTTCCCCACCACATTATAATACCCTGTGTACCCATTTCTACTTTTTTTGTGACATCAATCAGATTGGTATATAAACATATATGTTTTTAGAAAATAAATTGTATTGTCCTAATTAAGGCCATTTGATATAAATACATTTATCGCATCAGGTGACATTTTGATTTTGATAATATTCATATCTTAACCTGGTGTTGACATCACTGTCATCATGGAGACATCCCATTTTCAACTGGGTTCAAGCCTTGAAATAGTGTGTCTGTCATTTGCAGACCCAAATTCACCCTCTGGGGACCTCATTCTGCTTACAACTCAGCAGAATGAGGTTCCAAGAGGGTGAATTTGGTGATGCTAGCCCACTATGCGGGGTAGCATCACTAAATTCACCCTCTGGGGACCTCATTCTGCAAATGACAGACACACTATTTCAAGGCTTGACTGGGTTCATTAAATCCCAACAGTTTCAGAGAGCTTTTTTTTTATAAAGACTCTCTGTTTGTGTGTGTTTAGGTAGCAATACACGATTTCACGGGTTGTAGGGGGTCTGAAAAAGAGAAAAATAAGTATCTGGGGGGGGGGGCATAACAGCCAGTGTAGCCTGTGTTAAATGTGTCATTACTGGTTTGAAGGTTTAATTATGTTACATAACTGGGAAAGTTCTCAAAAAAGTGGAAAATTTGGGTACGCAACAGGGTTTTCATATTCAGTGAACAGGAAAATAGACCGATTTCTCTCCCCTGAATTCTGTGATCTGGGCTTGAAAGACATTTTTTTCAAATTGATATAACTTTTTGTCTATTTCAAATATTTCTCAGCTCTAACATAGCTCTATCACATGGAAGAAGCTTATTTACTGACATTCGCTCTGTCATGGTCTGTTTTTGGGTTGAAAATGGTCAATTTGAGTCAAAAAATGGGTAAAATTTTGCGTTTTGTGTGTGCAAACCAAGGGGCATAACTCAATGACAAATTGTACGAAGAAGCTAAAGTACAGACATATGAGTACACCTAAAATTTCTGTCGAAATTAAAACATGCTTGGTGGGACATATGCCAAAGATAATGGCTCAGCACTGATTTGAAGTACAGTACCCCCTCAAAGGTTGGCCAAATTACTGGAAATCGTGTATTGCTACCTTAGTCACATTTACATATTTTCTCCCATATATTATGTACTGGTAAACATGAAGTAGTCTTCCCCTTCTCTGTGGTGTTCGACGATATCTAATGAACAGGGGTGCCGGAAGAGGGGGGCAGAGGGGGCAGCTGACCCCCCTGCCCTTGACCAAGGGGGGCGAGCGGGGGCAGGACTTGCCCTTTTTCTGGAGACAGAAAATGCTTTTTGTGTGTTTAATCTCATGTTTTTATAGCAAAATGTGACTTTTTTGGTCCAAATACCACCAATTTCACAAGGAATATTAATTTTTTGTCAATTTTATCACAAAACGGCCATAAAAACCGACAAATACCTTTAAAATAGGTATTTTTCCACAATGAAATTATGGTTATTTTCCCGAGTTTGCGGAGAAAATGCCCTTTTTTGCGGAAAAGTGCCCTTTTTGTAGGCTCTGCCCCCCCTGTCCTTGGATGCTTCCGGCGCCCCTGCTAATGAAGGAGCAGGAGAAGAAGAAACTTGCAATATTAACTTGAACCCCAGTTTCATATGCATCAAGATACAACTAATGTATGTATATTAATGCCTGCTTGTAAATATGGCAGGCTGATTATGTGAATTGTCGTTATCATAAAATTAAATGTTCTATTTTTGCAATATAGTTCATATGCATAATTTTGATGAAGTAGTTATGTCTTTTGCAATAACAGAGAAACAAGTATAAACAATGTCAGGTTCAATTAGTAAACAAATATGCTAAGCTGAGGTATTAGAAATGACAATATAATTCTGTTCATGCAAGAACTAATGATTTTACCTAAACAGATCTCTGGACAGTGATAACATAATTTCATGGAATGTTGCTGGATAATTGAGACACCACAGCCATGCGAATACTGCATGTCATCTCGAAAAATATTGAGAAGCATATGAAGCTATCTATATCTATATTTGCGAATGTCTGTCTGTCTGTCTGTCTGTCTGTGTTCTATAGAAATTCACAGGGGACCATCAAGATGATGCCAAAGGGGTCTACTAGGAGTAACTTTTTACGAGAAAGATAATGGTCGGGGTTAAAATTTTCTAAAGTGACGCCGTTGTTGTCAGGGGCAGAAAAGGGGGTAGGGCAGAACAAAAAATTTGTCGGCGATTGCCACGAAACTTATATATAATCATCCCCATAATATGAGGAATCTAATGGTGTGTTTTAAATATGGCAAAAGTCGCGCCGTTCGCGTCAGGGGTACCCGGAAGGGGGAGGGGGGGCAGATTTTTTTTCTGTCGCCGATTGCCACGAAACTTACATATAATCATCCCCATGATATGAAGAATCCAACGGTGTGGTTTAAATATGTCAAAAGTGGCGTCGTTCGAGTCAGATTTGCACGAAAGGGGAGAGGGGCACCAAAATTGATAAAACTAATTTTAGAGCCGATTTCCACCAAATTGATATATATTCTTCTTCATGATCAAGGAATCTAATTGTGCGATTTAACAACGCCAAATTGTTGTCGTTTGGATGAGAGATTGGGAGGGGGTGGGCACTAAATTTGATAATAATTGGTTTAGTCGCTGATTGCCACCACACTTATACAAAAGCATCCCCATGGTATGAGGAGTCTAATGGTGTAGCTTATATCTGTCAAGTGTGGCCTCATTCGAGTCAGGGGTGTATTGAAAGGGACAGGGGCACCAAAATTGATGCACAATTTTTTTGGCGCCAATTTCCACCAAATTGATACACTTTCTTATCCGAGGAATCTGATCGTGTGATATAAAGACGCCATAGTGGTGCTGTTTGTGTGAGAGATGGGGAGGGAGGGATTGGCACCAAATTTGATAAAAAAAAACATTGTTTAGTCGCCGATTATCACCAAACTTATAAACAATCATCTCCATGATATCAGGAGTGTAATTGTGTGGTCACAAGTGGGGCCATTCGAGTCAGTTGTGTATAGATATGAGAGGTACATTATATCTATATGTTTAGTGCCGATTTCCACCAGATTGATACATATTCTTCTCCGTGATACGAGGCATATTATCGTGTGGTTTAGACACAACAAATTGGTGCCCTATGGGTGAGAGATATGGGGACCTTCAATTTGATACGAATTTGTATACTCGCCAATTTTCACCAATTTCATATATATGCATCTCTAATCTATAATGAGTCTTAGTGTGTGCAGCTTGAGTCCGAAATAGGGACGGGAGGGTCACCAAAAACTGATACAAAATATTTTTAGTACCAATTACCATCAAATTCAGACACGTTCTTCTCAAATGATACAAGAAATCAAAGTGTGCTTGTCTGTCTGTCTTTCTGTCTGTCTGTGTGTTCTATATATAACTTCACGTGGTACAGTCGAAGAGGCAAAAACTGATACTATTATATTTGGCACTAATTTCCAACAAATTCATACATGTTTTTATCTAATGATATACCATGAATTAAATCACATTTGGTGTCGTTTGCGTCACGGATGGCGAGCGGATATGCAATATCATAGATAATATTGCTATTCGCCGTTATCCATATATAAGTTATATATAGTCACCCAGGCCATCTCCATATCATTTTAAGGAGATTTGGGCGTTCACATTTCACAATCCCGACAAATGGTAACCCACTTATAAGTCACTTGAACAATTATATCTTCTTAATTGTCATATTTATATGGGGATGGCAATCAGGACATTCACACAATGAGCTAGCAAAAAGAGATACATAGAAGAAGCATTAAACGTATATTTATCATTCTATTGAAGAGATTCATATATTCGTGCAAACTGAGAGACATCGAACCGTCAGAGGATTGCATATATATTATAACAAAATTGAGTCTGTTCCATTCAATACAGTTTCCACAAAAAAAGTTACAATTTGTCAGGATATATGGAAGGCCTGTTCAAAAATAGTGGTCACAGTGTGCAGTCATATATAGTTTCTTCTGATATACAATACAATGCAGTTAGTAGCACATGACTTTTCAGGATCCTCCCAATACTGACACCTGAAAAGGGGTTTAGAACAGACTCATCGACTGACATAAACAACTCAAAATCTCGCTCTGTGTCTGACAAATGTAGCTGATATGCACGCGAAGCAACATTTCGTTGAAACTGAGAATATTTAGCCAATATATAGCACCATGAACAGACGAGCACCTGGACATTTCTTTGAAACATCTGTATTTTCATGGAGATATGATAGCCAGGTATCCTCGAGATCTTAGTCCAACCCACTAGATTGGTTGATACATCTCAATAGGTAAAACCCAATTGTCATCTTTTATTTATGCGAACTAATGTCTTTATGATTTCCATGTATCATATTATAACGTCTGGCGTATACGCAGTTGTAAATAAATAAATACTTCATTATTGGTGGAACGGATTAATCGCGATAAACAGAATGACAATTGACAAGGTGGGCCACAACTTATATTCCATGACTGTAATAATCATGTTGTGTGATGCTATTTGAATATACAATTTATGAGACAACGTATAACACTTTGAACAAGAGTGTTCTCTATTCCCAACAAATATCCACAGCATACAGATGGTTTCACATCGCATTAACCTGGGCAATGCCGGGTAACCCTGCTAGTAGTTTATATTTGTTGTAAGGGAAAAACTTAAATATTTGCATGGCAATCTCCTCTATCTCTATCTGAGATCGCCTGATTGATCATGACAGCCTGTTCTAAAAAGTAGTAGGGAAAATATTTCCCAAATGATTATCACATATTATAAGAAAATTCGATATAAAATCAATATTAATTGAATTAGAAGCATAGATGACTTCGACTCATATTTTTTATTTTATACCCCAGAAACTATATAGAACATATTTAGGAAGAGATAAGATAAGATAAGATAGACAAGATAAATTTTATTTAAAAGTCGGAGCTATTTAAACATATATTCAAACACAGATAGATCATCTTAACCCTTTGAGTGCCAGGTCCGATTTTTGTATCAACCCATATACCCTGTGCCAATGCATTCTCTTATATATGCGAGTCGACCATAGGTCGCCTCGCATATATAAGAGAATGCATTGACCTAACAATTTTTTTTTATTTTTTTTATTTTTTTACAATTTTTTACAATTTTAATAATTTATTCTTATATTCTTTAACAGACTTATTTTGTAGGTTTAGGGCGGATGAGATCGGCCCCTGGCACTCAAAGGGTTAAATATGTCTTGTATGTATGTCATGACAGGACTGGTGGAGTATATATTGAGCTCTAACATAGTGGATCCATTTATTACACACATTCCATTAACTTAACCCTTTACCCAACAAAGCGGGCAAAAACGCCCAAATAAAGCTTCAACAGCCTAAAATATCTTCGGTCTGTCTCAATAGAACCATACAAATATGGATATCATTGGAACCGGTTCATTGACCACATTGTAATGGTTACAGTTATGCCCTTTTGCCAATGCATTCTCTTATATATGTGAGTCGACCATAGGTTGCCTCGCATATATAAGTGAATGCATTGGCCTAAAAAAAATCTTTTTTAACACTTTTTACCATTTTTTCTTACATTCTTTAAATAAAAGATGGCTGGTGGAAGCCGTGTTTTTCAATGAATTTTGGACAAATTGATGGCTCCCATCTAGAGGTCACTCACAAAGGTTTGTATGAAGCTTGGTGACAATTGGATCAGGGATGTGGCCTGTATGGTGTGCCAAAGGATTTAGACATGCAAGAGTTAAATACTCTGTATGAAGTTTGGTGACGATCGGATGAGGGATGTGGCCTGTAGGGTGTGCCAAAGAATTTAGTCACCCAAAGAGTTAAATACAAGTGGCCACTGGCGGCGTGAAGGTTGGTGATGATAGATTGAGAGATGTGACCTGTAGGGGTTGGTAAAGGAAATTGTTGATGGATGGATGAGGTGGACGATTGACGCCAACCTATGGCAATAGCTCAAGCATGACTTTGTCAAGTTGAGCTAAAAAACACATGTAAAAGATGAGACACAAACAAAATACAATGAAATGTCTATAATATTGACATGTATTAAGCTCAACAAAGCTGCACAAAAATAAAATATATGAATATAAAATTGTATACCTCAATGTATATCTTTAAGTAACTGACCTATATGTGCATATAAATATTTTAATCTCACTTAAAATACAAAAAATTATGGAATCAATCGCCACATGCTCACAATGATTAGATCATGGATTAACCATTTCATGATTGGGTTCACGACGGGAGTGGTGCTGGTTTAAACACCATGTGCCAATGCATTCTCTTATATATGCCAGTCCCCCATAGGGAGCCTCGCATATATAAGAGAATGCACTGGCTTACAAGGTCAAGGTAAATATTTAGGCCAATGCATTCTCTTATATAAGCGAGGCTCCCCATGGGAGACTCGCATATATTAGAGAAAATTTCAGGAACATACAATAATTCCCTAAGTAATCGACTCCTTAACCACAGCAGAATTATGGGTAACTATTCAGTCAGAAATATGGCTTGTTGCCATTCATCGGAAAGCTCTCACGAGAAATAGGGCTTGTTGCCATTCATCAGAAAGCTCTCACTGAGAGCTTTCCGATGAATGGCAACAAGCCATATTTCCGACTAAATCCTGAAAAGTTACCCATAATTTTGCTGTGGTTAAGGAGTCGATTACTTAGGGCAATACTGTACTGGGATGAGATAACAGGATGACATCTTGACAGGGATGAAGTATACTTCAGCTGGGATGAAATGTGAGTTAACTAGTAGTTTACCCTATAACCATATAAGTTTACATATTAAAATGGATTATAAATGCATCCCATGAGGAATTTAAGCCATTTTGGAATGTTTAGGCAAAAAAATATTCATATGTTTTGTTTGAAATGCCTTGGCGCTTTCAATTTTAACCCACTCATTGAAAGTTTTTATTGGCATCACAAAAAAATCTAAATTTGCTTTATGAGCAAATAATGAAAATAAATATCATATTTCTTTATTATTCTGCAGATAGTTTTCCATATTATTTCTATATTTGGCGCCTCTGAATTTGATCATGGTTAGATAATAAATAAGTCTTGGTCACTGCTCAAAAACCTTGTCATTTTTATGAGGAAATAGCCATTAATGTATTTTTGTCAACATGGACTTCAGGGGGAATGTCAAGATCAGTTGATAAATTGATCTGAAAAAACAATTGCCCATAAAACAAAACATTAATTGTTTTTCCTTATGTCACAGAAGTTATGTTATGTGCTTCTAATTATCTATAAAAGCAGGGTTTCCTCTAGGGGGTAGGGGAATGGGGCCGGTAGCCGTCAAGGGGAAAAATCCAGGTAAAAGTAGCCTGTTTTAGCATTGGTTGAACTACTTTCGTTATATCGGCCAATAGAATCGTGTGAGAGTAGAAATGGCAGATTGTTTTGTTCCATTTCTGCCCAAGTGCCAATTAAGCTATCAAACCTTATATATGTACCTGTAACTTTAAAACTAGTAAATTTATTAGATATAAATTAATTTACGAAGTACAGAACACCAGTAATTTGGATCCCAAGTTAAACGTGCTCGTTAATGTTAAAAGACTCACTGTGGAAGACCCAGCAGATATTTCGGATGCATAACGTAATCGGAATATATTTTAGCAGCTGCAGTGTAAATATAGAAGGCTGATTACATATCTGGCCGATGAGTATTCTTTGTGGGCAGTGGTAAGATGCCTTGATGCCCGGTGCGGCTACTCCCACATTTCTCTCTCGCTCTATTACAAAGTGAACAGTATATTTTGCGGTATAAAACATGACAGGTACTATTAAAATACTGCTCTTTTGCATAACATAACCGGGTACTAACCGCAACGTAACTAACCAGCCTCAAAGGCATAGCTTCTAGCAATGTCAGTTCCGATCACTTCCTGTTTCAATTTTCTGTATAACAACGCGTTTAGAGTGTGTACACTCACAAGATATAAAATAAATTCACCTTTTAAAATTCCTTAGTACTATTCCAACAAAATTCAGAAGTTTTAAACATCTTTATACCTTTATAGACATGCAGCATGTCCTGGGGTATGGCAGGAGGGGAAAACTTGGCGAGGGGAATGGGGCCCTGCCGGTATAGCGGAAACCCTGATAAAAGAGATAAAATTTGATATGATATACATGCATGATACATGCACCAAATATGCATCACAAATAAAGATCAATGGATGGTGTCAGACCTGATATTATAAACAAAATGGAAGACTAATTCTGTCCAGTCTTCTACATATCACGTGTGATAGTTTACAATTTCTCCAGTGCCTTAGTCAGCATCATTATTGAACCAACACCAGAGATATTGAGGTCAGTGCGCAGCATCATGTAGAATGCCTCTGGAGCCTGGAGAAACACAAATGATGAATACAGTAATGCCCTAAGTAATCGACCCCTTAACCACAGCAGAATTATGGGTAACTTTTCAGGATTTAGTTGGAAATATGGCTTGTTGCCATTCATTGGAAAGCTCTCAATCTGATCCTCTTAATTCTGCAAATGTCAGACAGCATATTTCCAGGCTTGAATGTGAGAACCTTGTGTATTACACTCACATGTGTATTCATGGCATATACTCAAGCAATGCATTGATTGCATATTGTGGCTTTGTTGAGGTAGCCACAGACGGCCATTGTCTATTATAATGTGTGATTGTTTGTTAGGATCACTATTAGATAACCTTGGGTTTCTATACTGACATTGGGATTTATTGTTTGTATTAATGAGCTGAAGTTGCTGTTGGGTCACATTTCACGAAAATTTGTCAATGGCGGAAACAGGAGCTCTTTTCATTTTGGATTTTGCAAATTTCTCTTCGCTCAAGGCATTTTGATTTACAGTTGATCGCCAGGCTTGCACAGTTTCCAGACTTCAAACTACGGTTAGTGTGAAGATAAAAACTTAATTAAAAATAAATACCTCATGCCGTAATGTTCGAAGAAACACCAATTCTTCTCCTGACAGATTCCTTACTGATTGACTGAAATGAAATGACAATGACCTAAGATTACATTCTAAGAGCAGAGCCAGACCTACAGTAATGCTCTAATTAATGACTCCTTAACCACAGCATAATTATGGGTAACTTTACAGGATTTAGTCGGAAATATGGCTTGTTGCCATTCATTGGAAAGCTCTCCCTGAGAGTGGTTAAGGAGTCGATTAATTAGAGCATTACTGCAGGCTCTTGCAAATGACAATTTTTTCGTTGAATTTAGGTTAATTGGGGGCAAGATTTCACATTGAATCGAATCTCAGCGACATTAACAAAGCTGGCAATTAAAGAAAACATGAAAAGTAATTTATCAATTCATCATGGCCCTATAGAGGAATAGATTTTTGGGAATTAACGATGAGACCGGCACATTTAGCACGCAGCTTCATACTTCAGTGCAAAGGGAGTAATTCAATGTGTTCCATGTGATGCTCCGGTGCAAAGGGGGTAATCCAATGTGTTCCATGTGATGCTCCGGTGCAAAGGGGGTAATCCTATGAGTTCCATGTGATGCTTGGTGCAAAGGGGAGTAATTCAATGTGTTCCATGTGATGCTCCGGTGCAAAGGGGGTAATCCAATGTGTTCCATGTGATGCTCCGGTGCAAAGGGGGTAATCCAATGTGTTCCATGTGATGCTCCGGTGCAAAGGGGGTAATCCTATGAGTTCCATGTGATGCTTGGTGCAAAGGGGGTAATCCAATGTGTTCCATGTGATGCTCCGGTGCAAAGGGAGTAATCCAATGTGTTCCATGTGATGCTCCGGTGCAAAGGGGGTAATCTAATGTGTTCCATGTGATGCTCCGGTGCAAAGGGGGTAATCCTATGAGTTCCATGTGATGCTTGGTGCAAAGGGGGTAATCCAATGTGTTCCATGTGATGCTCCGGTGCAAAGGGGGTAATCCAATGTGTTCCATGTGATGCTTGGTGCAAAGGGGGTAATCCAATGTGTTCCATGTGATGCTCCGGCGCAAAGGGGAGTAATTCAATGTGTTCCATGTGATACTCCGATACAAAGGGGAGTAATCCAATGTGTTCCATGTGATGCTCCAGTACAAAGGGGAGTAATTCAATCTCCAGCTATGGCAGTTATTGTTGGAATTCATTCACTTGGAATAATCATTGCAATTGCGACTATGAGTATCAATAACATTTAATGTGTTATTTATTAAATGTTTTGGAATGTTCCGTCAGGATATTATTACAAACCGCAACCAAAATTCTATAAATAAAGTCATAAAATAACAACGTTATGTTGATGTTGGAAGGACAACAATCGGGTAGTTGTTATAATACTTTGGGAAATATAAATCCACTCAGTGCACCAGAACTCCTTATCTATAGGTCACGGATCGAGGAGTCCAGAATGGTGTTTACCCTAATGATTGATACTAATGTGTATCTCCCTTCTGTTTGCAGGAGCCTAGCCTACCCCCCCCCCCCAACCCACTTAAATCAATTAAGTCAACTTGTTTAACCCTTTCAGTGCCAGTGGCCGATCTCATTGGCCCTAATTTACGGTCTGTAAAATCAGCCCTAAAAAATTAAGAGTTTTTTGGGTTGAATTTTTTTGGGTATGCTTAAGCATGCTATAGTGAATTTAAAAACAAACTGGATAAAACCTTAGGGACATGTTATAACTCAAAACTATCACCAAGTATTCATAGTAATAATGTTGATGCCCATGAAAAACGTAAGATTCCCTGACACTAAACCTACAAAATAAGTCTGTTAAAGAATATAAGAAAAAATTATTAAAATTGTAAAAAATAATAACAAATGATGGTCGACTCGCATATATAAGAGAATGCATTGGCACAGGGTGTATGGGTTGATACAAAAATCGGACCTGGCACTGAAAGGGTTAATCATGCTGAATATATGTAATGATTTAACCCTTCCATGGACTGGAGCTTCCTGGAATTTTGTGAAAACCCTGTGCCAATGTACACATGTATGTTATAGCCACAATTCAGTTATATTTTCCTATTGCTCAATCTGGCACAATGGACATAATTCCAATGGCTCAGCACATGTCATTGAACAATGAAGAGTATAAATAGTATACCTTTTAACTTTAGTTTCATCAGCCCATGCTTCAACTTCTTTTCCAGTCCACTTTGATATCTCATCCTCTTTTTTCACATCCAGGGGCTTTGAGACAGGCTGGCTTGCTGGGGAGACAGTTGGTGCCTAACAACAAAAAACATATACGCTACAGGATATATCACAAATGTCAACATAGAAAGATGGATTGATAGTCATCAAATATTTTTCAAATATTTTATTAAATTCTGTTTAAAATTCCAATAGCTTCAGAAAACTTGTCCTTAACACCAATTAACCATTTCTATATTAAATGGATACACCCACTCAGTTATAAAAGCTAGCATACATTGGAATAGTCTATTATTAATTTGGAGGGGTATCCAGAATAAATGAGCAGACGTCAGTTATAAAAGTACAGAAGGAACCCTATTTATTAGAGGGAAATGAGATTGTTTGTTGAACTTATTATCTGACCATTTCCTAAGAGAACTACTTGGGCCAAAATTAATAAATTGTTTGTTTGTCCAAACCCCTACGCAAAAAAATTCAGGTGGGTAAGTAGGTAGGGTCCCCTCCATGGTGCAGGCCGAGGGTATCAATATTAATAAAGTCAGGGATTAATTTGATAACAAATAAAAAAAATTATAGTTGGAAGAACACAACAAGAACAATAAATAATTATGTTGTTCAGTCACAGTTGCTGGAGTTTCTGACCGAAAATGAGCTTCTCAGACAACATACCACTACTAAAAAAAAAAAGAATTTCCAGTCGGCCGTTAAAATCAAGTCGGTCGAGGCGAGGACAAACAAATACCTTTTTAATTATGGCCTTGTCAATGAGTATTTAGTATAGAAACGGTTGAAGGGTCCATGCAACCGATTAGTGAAAAAAGCAGGTGAAAATAAGTACTAAACTTGTTTAAAATAGATGTCCAGTTTCAATGTCAACAACTAATTTGAATTCTAAATAGGGTTTACATCAAATTTTCCAAAAAAACAATGCACATTAATCCAAATAAGATAAATATGGTGATAACGCTCCATTACCCCTCACAGACATAATATTATTGTGACAATAGCCGAATAAGTCAAATACCTTATTCTGTTCGACAGCTATGGCACTGACGATTGGTGGTTCGATTTCTTTCTTATTATAAACAACAGACAACTCTTTGAGCAGCTCCATAAGTTTATCTTCGTATTTGTATTTCCCACTGAAGTCAAAAAAGAGCTTGGCACCGAGGATCATCCCAAGCCATCCATCTGGTCGATACCCTCTCTCCATTATGCACGGTATTATGTTCTTCCTCTTTGAAAAGGCGTATTCAGCTTCTGTAATTAAGAAAATAAGTTGGTTATGGATGTACACACAACAGGGATATTAATCACAGCACGGAGGTGCATCCCACTGTGAAGCTTGTGTATTATACACATGTGTATCCAGGGGATAGACACCAGCAAAACTCATTCATTCTCATGCAATGACAAGACATTGCCGGTGTATCCTCATGTCACATTTTTTGAGGCAATCGGGTTGACAACACAATCATCATCTTAAAAATAGGCCTGCACGCCATGTGATTATAATATAGGGTTGTTTTAATTGACTGTATATAAGGTGCATGTAACTACATATACAGTAATTCCCTAAATAATCGACTCCTTAACCACAGCAGAATTATGGGTAATTTTCAGGATTTAGCCGGAAATATGGCTTGTTGCCATTCATCGGAAAGCTCTCAGTGAGTAAGACTGAAATACAATCATGATGAAAACCTACATGTAGTAGGTCCATTTAAATCTATTGGAGTGGGAACAATAAAGCATAGAGATTATACTTGAGTTGTAGTAGGTCCATGGGGTGGCAGTAAGACAGTCTAGCCTGACTATGCCACCCCTCGAATATACAACATAATATTTGTCAAATGTATTATGCATTAATATGTGTATATTTAAATAAAATATCCTATCCTATCCTATCTATTGGAGTGGGAACAATAAAGCATAGAGATTATACTTGAGTTGCTTATGCATTACATTATGAACTCGGGAAGCTGATGTCTTGGATATGAAACGGTGTCACTCAATGTGAGTTCTATGGAGGATGAAAAATCTGTGTTTGTAGCATGGTAAGAGTGCAATCAGGTCTGTAAATATTGCAGAATAGATAATCATGGCAAATATTTCAGAAACTATTGGTTATAACTATTCAGTTATATAAAAGTATACATTAGAATTATATATCTGGGGGGTGTTCAGAAAATATGAGCAGACACCAGACAATAGAAAGAGCAGAAAGAATCCTATTCATCAAGCCTGCAAATAGCGTGTCTGTCATTTGCAGAATGAGGTCCCCAGAGGGTGAATTTAGTGACGCTATCCCGCATAGCGGGCTAGCATCACTAAATTCACCCTCTGGGGCAGTGTAGTTTCCAGTAATTATTTGGGGACACCTGTTTATATGCCAAAGTCATATCTGAAGGCCGCACCCCTAAGTTGGGGAGGGTATGGGATGGCCTCCCCCTTGAACTACATGTACATACTGCCATAAAATGACAATTTATTGATTTATTTGATGATTTGGTGTTAGTTGTGTTTGTTTTCTAGTAATAATGGTAAAAAAAAACAAATTATCTGAGGAATTTTTCTTCTTTCTAACTGTTTTTTGGGCGCCTGGAGTTTGGGCGCCCATACCTGTTACAGGTACCAAAACTGGCCTGGAAATTACCCTGCTCTGGGGACCTCATTGTGCTTAGACCTCATCTTCTGGGAAGTATCTATGGTATCAAATTAACATTGTTTTTAGTTACGTTTTCACATCTGGGAAGTTTCTATATCCCCTAATTTGCAGAAGATAAAATCCATAATCGAGGCTCCCAATGGGTGAACATCACCAACTTCAACTGGGGAACTTCAATCTGATCCTAGGTCTGCCATAGCAGTTGAGGGTCTAAGCAGAATGAGGTCCCCAGAGGGTGAATTTAGTGATGCTAGCCGCTATGCGGGGTAGCGTCACTAAATTCACCCTCTGGGGACCTCATTCTGCAAATGAGACACGCTATTTGCAGGCTTGCTATTCATATTGATAGGAAATTTTCAGATAATAAGTTCAACAAATGACATTGTTGAACTTATTATCTGAACATTTCCTAAGGGATAACTACTCGTCAATGAGTATTTAGTAATGAAAGGGTAAAACAGACCACTCAACTTCTGTAAGCAGTATCTACTGGGAAAATAACCCTTTCATGATGGGAGCTGTGCTGGTGCAGCATTAAAGATCCTGTGCTCATGCATTTTCTTATATTTGCGAGTCTCCATAGGGAGCCTCACATATATAAGTGTATGCACTGGCTTACAATACAGTGTCAAGTTAAATATTGTTAGGCCAATGTATTCTCTTGTATATGCAAGGCTCCCTATGGGAATGCATTGGAACAAGGTTTTCGCAAAATTTCAGGAAACTCCAGAAGGGATAATCAGAATCAGAATCCTTGCAAGTACACAAAACATATGTTTGAGTCAATATGAGAAATGTGTGTTTTCAAGGTAATTTTTTGTATTTATGCTCGACCCCTGTCGCAGAAGCACCATGCCCATTTTTCGGTAATTCCTACCCACTGCCTCCTGGGCCCTTGTAAAGTCTTCTCACCTGCTCGGCAGTTTGGACTATCCTTGTATTTCTTAGTCATGCACATGATAATAACATCGGCATTTTCAATCGCGAGTGCCATAGCCTGCAGTGTCGATCCACCCATATCATCCACATCCATCCAAACAGGGAAGTCATTTAGTTTCAGCTGATTTCGTATTTGCAGTAACAGCGGCTGATTTCCCCACTGGTAACTTATCATCACATGACCTTTCTGTTGTTCTTTGCCTTCACTTGTCTGTTCATCTTTTGCAGCAATTTTATCTTTGAAGTAAGACTTCACTGAAAAGGCGAAAACAATTCTTTAATTAACTGTCAATTTTGCAATATCATAAATTTAAAATAACAACATGAGTCTAAGAAAAATAATGATGGAAAAAACCTCTCTGATCGATTTCTGATTATCTGGAGGTATAATCGGCCGATATCCGATTCCGATTTATGTATGTTAGGAGTTGGTCCCATATACACTAATTTAACTCCCTATCACGAGAGTACGCTTTCAAAATGAAATAACTGGAAGAAAGATACAAAAACTATCACAAAGCTGCATGCTGTTGTTGATAGTTCTTTGGACAGAGATCACAGGTGCCGACACAACAATTGGTGATTCCAGAGTAACGCTATAATCTATAAATATATTATCAAACCATTGACACATTATGCGACATATCATTGCAATGATTGCATGCATTTAATATAAAACTATGTAATGAGGTCAGCTGTTTAAAGCTTTCTTGAAGCACTTGCAGCAGTATAAAAAAACATAGTCGTATAAGAGCGACGTATTTTATCCCAAAGGGTTAACCAGATGCATGTATTTAAACCAGAATTGTGAACAAATGCAAACATGTTTGGTAGCAAGATCTTTCACTGGCATAGATCACTACACCATAACGCATGACATTTCAGATAAGTAAGCTATACACTGATGTTACGAAGTACTTAGATGAAATTAAAACATATTTATAAAGTGCAGGAATTTTGGCAGTAATGCTATTTAGTTTGCGAATTGGAATAATTTGCCGAGCAGAATCGTGGGAACTATAATTTTTGCCATAAGGGATGCGCGAAGCGGTTGTATTAACTTTCTTTCCAATAAATTGACCAGTGGACAGTCGCTAATTTTGAAGAAAAAAAAACCTCCCACTTTATGTTTTTTTGTTTGGGAATAAACACTCGATTGATGTCTGCCCTTTTGGCCTACATCTATATGTGGTTATTGTGCCTCAAAAAATTGTCACTCACATGTTTGTATTTGTTATTACTACATTTATTGTATCGGCTTCCTGTAAATAATTTGTTGTCTTTCACTTTAACCCTGGGGGATAAACCACCCTCTGAGGACCTCATTCTGCAAATGACAGTCACCAATTTGCGGGCTTGGTTTTGAAATCAGCTATTAAATACAGTAATGCTCTAAATCAACGACTCCTTAACCACAGCATAATTATGGGTAACTTTTCAGGATTTAGTCGGGGAGAGCTTTCCGATGAAAGGCAACAAGCCATATTTCCGACTAAATCCTGAAAAATTACCCATAATTCTGCTGTGGTTAAGGAGTTGATTATTTAGAGAATTACTGTAAATACTAGCCCTCTTAATTCAGATTGTTTGGCTTCGGCAATCCGCTATGGCAACAGTATGCCGTGGCCCAGTTTACTTCAGCAAATTGCTTCGGCAATGCTGATTGCCGTAGCCAATTATGAAGGCTGAAATACTAACCGATATCTTCATATTTGGGTATCTGTTTCAGTTGCTCCCTCATGGTCCAGATAATGCCATTGCATGCTTTACGCACACCCTCATATGGTGAGCGCTTCAGTTCAACAATCGTGTCCATTAGTCCATCACACTTCATGATGTCATCCTTGTTGGAATCATCAAAGGACAGGGCCCACACAGCATTAGTCGCTTCTGAAACAAATAATTTATAAAATATAAATACATGGCAGAATGCAATGACAATCTCATCCAAGATCATTAAATACCCTGTGTCAGTGCATTCTCTTATACCATATGTCGTCTCGCATATATAAGAGAATGCATTTGGCCTAACAATTTTTGATTATTTTTTCTTACATTCTTTAACAATTTTTATAATTTTTTATAATTTATTCTTACATTCTGTTATTCTATAACAATTTTTAGAATTTTTTCTTATATTCTTTAACAATTTTATTGAATTTAGTGATGCTAGCCCATTGTGCAGGGGGTCCCCATTCTGCAAATGACCAGCACCATATTCTCAGGCCTTTTCAAGATGACACATTTATTTCTCAAAAGATAATGGTGAGTGAAATGTGACCATATATGACTATTGCAAAATCTGACTTTCAAAGGTCTTTTAAAGTTTTAAAGTTAAAGTTTAGAGTTTAAACAGTTCTGCACACATGTGGAAAGAAAAGATATTGAAGACGCACAATGAACTACCCGGTAGCAATATACCAGTACGCAACCATGGAACTACATGTATATGAAATCATTAAGCGATACATGTATATATGTGCCATAAATGATATAAATTGAAATTACCCACCCAGTGCACAAATCATAACATTATAATCGCCCGTGCACTGAGTCAACATTGTTTATAAATTATTTTAAACGTGATCTTTCAACAGTGACTAAGGTCATGTTCCATGCATAATGGATGAGGATAAAGCATTATTTACTAGATCCACATTAAAATCACTTACTTAAAGTCACATGGCAATTTGTGAGCCAAAATACCTATAATAATATTTGCATTTGAATTTTTCCAGGCATCATTCTGCATCAATACATGTTGACAAATACCTGAAGGACCATTCTACAAACATTATATGTACCAGAAAGGGGGATTTCACATGGAATCAAAATACAATAATCAAAAGTTCAGCAACACTAACAATTTGTGACCCGCCATATCAAATCCAGTCGTAAGTCGGGATTTTTTTACCCTGTGCCAATGCATTCTCTTATATTTGCGAGTCGACCATATATAAGAGAATGCATTGGCCTAACAATTTTTTATCCTTTTTTTAAATAAATGTTTCTTAAAATTTTAGGACATAAAATAAAAAAACATCCATTACCCTGCAGGGAGCCCCACACATATATAGAAGCATATAGAAGAGTGTTGTCTGCTCATGTTTGTCTGGGGCTCTGTATGGGTGAAATTATAAAATTGTTAAAGAATACAAGAAAAAAATTATTAAAATTGTAAAAAATTGTTAGGCCAATGCATTCTCTTATATATGCGAGGCGACCTATGGTCGACTCGCATATATAAGAGAATGCATTGGCACAGGGTAAAAAAATCCCGACTTACGACTGGATTTGATATGGCGGGTCACATTTGTTATCATCGTCAGAGATTATATAGAAATTTAGAAAACATGGCGAGTATTTATTAATTCATCATGGCCATACACTGTAATATTTGTTTGAATAACAACTCACCAATTTGTTACCGTTATATTTTATTTTTTGAAATAACCACTCACCAATTTGTTCCTCTGGGTAGACAGTTGACTTGCAAAGGTCGTGGAGTACAGGCAATGAACCGAGCGACACAATAACTTTCTTATTTCCATCATTTCTTGCTAACTGACGTAAAGCTGAAAAAAAATTATTTGTCAAAGCAACATGTTTTATTTATTTTATAATATCAGGCCCGAACTCTGGGTGTAAATTTCTCCACACTATATATTAAGGGGAAGGAGACGCTACAATCAGGTAACGCATGAATTCAATTGTTATAGTAATAATCAACTATTCTAGATAAATCTGACAGTGTCCAAAAAACAATCAGATAACTTAAAAAAACTAGATTAATGAAATGCGACAAATGGTTGATATGCTCGTTGATGGGCATCACTTCTGATTTGGTCCTATAAAATCGAACCAAAGTCAATGCGATGTGCACCATGCTGAGACGTTTTTGCTATCCAAATAGATATTTTGTTGGCGACTGGCTTAATTGTGTACATCTAGCTTGACAATAACTGCTAGGCATTGTATCACATGCAGCCAGCGATGCCTATCCGTTGTGAAAAGCAATCTTATTTCGCGGGAAGCTCTTTATTCACGATGACGAGAACAGTGATTGCCAATCTAAACAGCACACTGAGGTCTTAGCTCAATAGAACTGGATGGTTTACATGAGATATATTGACTCGAACTGAGTAAAGTGATACATAGCAGAAAATAGCAGCTTATTAGAAACCACGAAATCGTAACCTTTCTTACGCATACTAAAATACGACAACAATTAGAAAGTACACAAATGTTGGTGACGTATTATTATTATTATTATTATTATTTACATTTGTATAGCGCCTAACCCACAACAGAATTGTGTTCGCAGGCGCTGTTACATAAAAGAATCGATAAAAGTATATATACAATAAAACAGATTGGATAAGAAATACGTGAGGGTTAAAATGACTGAATCAAAGAGATACGCGAATCCTAAAAAAAAAAGAAAAAAAAGATGCTCAAAATACATCTGTAGTTAAAAGTCAGTTTGAGAAATAAAAATCATAAACATCCATTAACGGTAAGATTAAGTCAGTTGACTCCATATGCAATTTTAAAAAGGTGAGTTTTTAAAAGTTTTCGGAATTCTAAAACATCACTAATATGTCTGAGATCGTCGGGAAGATTGTTCCACAAGGTAGGAGCGGCAACACAGAAAGCTCTATCCCCTAACGTGCGATGGCTGGACTTAGGAAGTATAAGAAGTCGTTTACTGTCTGATCTCTTCTGCATCGAACCAGATGGTTGCCTTAGATTAACTAGTTCCTTTATATAATATGGTGCCGTTCCTTCGACCGCTCGGAATGTTAACAACAAAATTTTAAATTCAATCCTGTATGGCACAGGAAGCCAGTGAAGATCCCGTATGATAGTACCCTATCCGTATCCGTATGCAGCCTGCATGTTTTCTGTCTGATCATTCCCCAATCATGAAGTAGTATGTATAGCTGGATTTTTAACTGCCAACAGGTAGTATGCATCGATTAATAATTAATGGGATAATGATTGGAAGAGTTAAAGGGATAATACAGTAATGCCCTAAGTAATTGACCCCTTAACCACAGCAGAATTATGGGTAACTTTTCAGGATTTAGTCGGAAATATGGCTTGTTGCCATTCATCGGAAAGCTCTCAGTGACAGGGTCGATTACTTAGGGCATTACCTTACCTCGAGCAATTTCAAAGGAACTCCATCCGAGATGTTTGTGGGTGGGATCAGGAAAACATTGCTTCAGTTTAGTTATCATTCCACATATAGCAGTCTGGTTTGTATTGAGTATATCACAATCCTTCTCCAAAACTATATCCGCTAAAGTTGCTGCAGCTGAGATCACCACCTTCTCGTCCGGTGATTTGATATAATCCATGCATATTTCCACAACTCCGATGTCCCTCAGTCGATTTTCAATATCATTATTATCTTTCATGGAAAGATTGTGGAATAGGGAGAAAATATTCTTGAGTAAATTTCCCTCTAAATCCTATGGGGAGAAAAATAACAATAATTGTACTTGCAATCAGTTGATTTGGATGACATTTATAATACTACACATCTTTCTATCATAACGCAACATACCTATTCCAGAAGTCGCACATTATTCCTTTTCCAATTCTCATAGCCATATAGGTGCCCAATTTTTAGGCTGAGACTTTTTGCCCGATTTTTTTTTCATGATATATTCATGGTTGTAACACAGTTTTTGCAGAATATACCTTGTATACATGTATATACAGAAATATAACAAAGTAGATTCAAACTAACATATAATAGGTCAAATTTGGGCAGAAATGTGAAAAATACTGTAATTTGCCACAATTAGCCAGGAATATGTCCAATTTGTCCAAAAATTGCCTGAATTTTGAGCTTACAAAATGTTGGGGGGGCTACATTATTGTGGTTGATTGACGGTAACATGGCATGACATTGATGGCTGAACAACTGTCATGATATGTCAGACATCTATTCCTTTGTCTCATGCTAAAAGTGGCACAAATAATTTCACCAAATTCACCCTCAGGGAACCTCATTCTGCTGAGGCCTCAACTGCTATGGAAGACTTAATATCAGATTGAAGTTCTCCAGTTGAAAGTATAATTAAAAACATTGTTTATAATTTGAGACTATAGATACTTCCAAGAAGATGAAGCCTATAATCAGAATGTATGTGCATATAAATATTTTTAATCTCACTTAAAATACCAAAAATTATGGAATCAATCCAAGCCTTGAAATAGTGTGCCTGTCATTTGCAGAATGAGGTCCCCAGAGGGTGAATTTAGTGATGCTACCCCGCATAGCGGGCTAGCATCACCAAATTCACCCTCTGGGGACCTCATTATGCTTACACCTCAGCAGAATGAGGTTCCCAGAGGGTGAATTTGGTGATGCTAGCCCACTATGCAGGGTAGCATCACTAAATGCACCCTCTGGGGACCTCATTCTGCAAAGGACAGACACATTATTTCAAGGCTTAGACATTCACTTAAAACATCTTAAATTGTTCTTGGATTTAACATATTATGCACACCATGTAATCTTGCATCCCCCCTCAGCCCCAACTCTCCAAAATCCTTGCACCTACCTGCACTCAGTTTATATTCATTATTGTATGTATCATGCTATTATATGGCTCTGGCCCACAAGCCATGCCTTCCACAGAGCCCTGTTGTTATTGTGTATAATATGCATACTTTGGTTTATCAATAAAAATCACTTCAGTTCAAAAAGGGCTAAGTGATTTCACTTACACTCAAAGATCCATCCATGTTCGCCTCTTTATACCCTTTTGTTATCTCAATCAAGAACTCGAGAAATCCTGGACATTCACAAATCTTCAGCGCTGTCTCTTTGTTTCGGTCACTAAAGTTCACAAGAATCAGGTAAGCTAATTTTAGAGGCTTGAACAATTTTGGTATAGTTTTATTATCACTGTCTCTATAACCATTTTTATTTGTTTTCATGATTAATCTCGCAAAGTTTTGAAACAGTCCTCAACTTTGCAATTTCATCTCCGAAGTATTCTCGACTGTCGACTATTTTGGGTAGTCGAGCTCCCTTCATGGCGAAATACACCTTCTGCAATGCGAAAACCGCACTTCTCTGCTCATCTGTTAACAGAGGCTCCTGTTTGTCTGCATCTTCTGGCCTGCTCTCTATACAAAAGGTGTTCACCATCTCTATGTCACTATTTAGCTTAACCTTTGCTTCCTCAAATTTCTCGTCCGCTTCCTCATCAGTTAGTGGTTTACTTCCGGAGGCTTTGGTTGGGGTGGGGCATTAGAGCTTTCTGTCTCCTTCTTCACAGGTTCTTTGGAAACTGTTTCAGTTTTAGCACTCTGAGAATCCTTGCTCAAATTTTCTGCAGTCATACTTCCTTGAACCTTGGAAACATCCTTTTCATTTATTACTGTCGATTTGTTCACTTCAGCAGCAGTAGTTTGAGAAGAACCCCCAGCATTGTTTCCTTCAGCACTGCTCATTTTGACTTTTTCTGAATTATTGGATGTATCCTCAATATTGGCACTTTTTTCTGCACTATTAACATTAAGTTGAGCACTGGCATTTGCTGTTTCCATCTTCCTAGCAGATGATTTTCTAGTTTCCTGCTTATATCTGTTTTTTAACTCGCCTTGCCCAACAACCTCCAAGTTTCGGTAAGATATCCGTCCAAATTTGTACTTTCTCTCTTCACATTTTTTCACACCAAAAACTGCTAAGCCAGTTGCTATTCTCTTCAAAGCCAATCTCCTATGAAGTAAGTTATTTCTCTTAACTTGAACTTGAGGCAATGTGTGACCTGTTGGCTCAATTCCAGGTAGAACTTTCTTTGTTGAGAAACTTCTTACAAACATGCCCTAGTGTCATTAATTTTTTTAGAACTGTTAGAATACGAACTTGTTAGCACATAACTTTCCAAAGGTGTTCATGTCTGCTTCCACTGCATGCTCTTTACTATCTGTTTGCACCTGAAAAAATAGGCATATCCTGGCATGTACATGTATGATACAGTTAAACTTCGTTAAGTCGAACGTCGGTAACTCGAATACCCCACTTAAGTCAAAGCCATCGCCTGGTCCCGGCTGAGCTTGTGAGCAAAGCCATTAGAATAATTACGGTTAAGTCGAAGGTGGATAAGTCAAAATTCCGCTTAAGTCGAAACGAAATTTAGTCCCACCAGCCAGATTATAACACTAATTACTATGGTTAAGTCGAAGCCCGTCGGCGACGCATCGCCATGTGATTATAACTCAGTGTGCTTCTATTCATTACCCTAAAAAGCTGTGAAGTTTCCTGGAGTCTTTATTTATCCTAATGCATTGTTTATTTAACATATTAACGAGGTGTGGGGGTCAATTTCCCCTGTGAGTAGTGTTGACAGGCGAAATGAAAACCATATTTAAACGGCCTGATACAGAGAATAATTTCATTCAGTCATGTCTTCCCAAAACGAAAACAATGTTCCAAACGAAGAAATGCTATTGACAAGAAGGCTGAACTCAATTTGAATGTTCTCGATGCCATGACACTGATGCAGCAATCGTGGGCCATATCGGATCGATATGAATTCAACTGGTTGGAATTTGTGGTCACCAAATGGTCAAAACAGTTAAGTCGAACACTCGGATAACTCGAAGTAATCCAACGGTCCCTTGCAATTCGACTTAACGAAGTTTAACTGTATAATCATGT